>PITA01009934.1:0-74712 GCA_004023965.1 Spilogale gracilis
AAAGGACTTGCATGATTTTTTCCATTTATTTGTTTATTTGAAAGAGAGAGCATGCACATATGCGTGGGTGGGGGGAAGGACAGAGGGAGAGAGTCTCAAGCAATCTCCCCGCTGAATGGGGATCCCAACATGGGGCTAAATCTCACAACCCTGAGATCATGACCTGAGCTGAAATTAAGAGTCTGACACTTAACCAACTGAGCACCCCAGGTGCCTGTAAAGATTTGCATTATTTACAGGGTTACAAAGATTAGTGAAGATCTCACAACCAAACCATGTGCCGTAAACTCAGTTTAGATTCCAGTATGTGTGAAGGCCAGACGTGAAGGAATGGAAAAGATCCCTCACCCAAATGGCGACCAAGAGAGTGGGGTGCTTATTCTTACAGCAGAGAAAATGGATTTAAGGCAAACGCTGTCACAAGAAACAAAGGAAGACATCGTATAATGATAAAGGGCCCATCTATCAGGAAGAGGCAACAGTTATAAATATATACACCCTTACATAATGGAAGCACACAGGGACTGAACTGAAGGGAGAAGCAATCTCATTGTGGCAAGAAAGTTCACTGTCAATAAAGGATAAAACATCCAGAAGAAGATTCATAACGAAACCAAGGACTCGAACAACACTGGACCACATGCCCCTGGCAGGCTCATGCAGCGTTCCCCCAGCGGCATGCTCATCTCTCTCTGGAACCGATCACATGTTAGAACACAAAATAAGTTCTGACACGTAGGAAGATGGAGACCATACCAAGTATCTCCTCTGACTACAACAGAATCAAACTAGAAATTAAGGGCATACAGAAGAATGAGAAATTCACAAAGAGGCAGAAATTAAACCAATGCCTTCTTGAAAAAGAAGATATCTAGAAATGACCTAACCTTCGCTGGAAAAGGACCAACTAAGTGCAAGTCAGCAGAAGACAGGCACGACGGGTTCTACGAAACCCACCCCTCCCCTGTCCCTTCTTTTTCCGGCAAGGATTGTCCCACGTCTTTTGCTGGAACGCCTTGTTTTATTTGAGACTCCTATTCACAAATAATTGAAACCAACTGGAACCAGTTTAATCAAAGCAAAAAAGAAAAAAAAAAACAGGCAGCAAATGTGCAGGGAGCTCAGGAGCATCTCACAGATGGCAAGGCAGAGGCGGGGCCAGGCTTTGGGGCGTCTGTGGCATCTGAACCGAGAACCAGCAAGCTGCCCGAACCCACAGCACAGCTCTCGCTCTGTCTCTGGGGCCACGTGCATCACGCCTCGTTCTCCTGGAGGTCGGTCCTCCTTCTGGCCCTGCCCTCGGATGCTGCCTGCTTCCCCGAGTTAGTGCAGCCCCACCACGGCACCAGCACCTCTCAGATAGGCAGGCAATCGCTCCCTCCCTGATCCCAGGTGGACACAGTGATCAGCACGTGGGGTTCGGGAAGGGAGTCAGTAACGTCCTGTGCACAAAGTGAATGTTTGTCTTCCAGAGGCACATCTTCCAGCCTGATGACAAAGCACTCCTTTGATACGAATGCAGCAAAGAGGATGAGAGTTTACCTCCACTTTCCTGCTGACGGTGGCACCCACGCATCCCGACAAAGCATTCCCATGCATCTCCTCACAAGAAACAAAGGAAGACATCGTATAATGATAAAGGGCCCATCTATCAGGAAGAGGCAACAGTTATAAATATATACACCCTTACATAATGGAAGCACACAGGGACTGAACTGAAGGGAGAAGCAATCCCATTGTGGCAAGAGAGTTCACTGTCAATAAAGGATAAAACGTCCAGAAGATTCATAAGGAAACCGAGGACTCGAACAACACTGGACCACATGCCCCTGGCAGGCTCATGCAGCTCAAGCAGCACTGCAACAGCCAGCAGCGCTCCCCTGGGGCTGTGCAGCTGCATCTTATGCTGTGGACCCCGCACCTGTGCATGCCCACACCATCCTCCTGAAACGCAGAAGGATCCTCATCTCCTTTCCTTCCCTATTTGCCACCTGGACGCTGTGAGCTATAGACCCTTCGTGTCCCATCCACCATTCCCTGGACAGGTATCCTTACTATCATGCTGCCCTAAGCCACATGCTTGTCAGGATCCTGACAAGAAAGAAAGAAAGAAAGAAAGAAAGAAAGAAAGAAAGAAAGGAAGGAAGGAAGGAAGGAAGGAAGGAAGGAAGGAAGGACAAACGGACCAAAGAGACAAAGAAATAAAGAAACAAAGAAACAGAACCTCTGCTGACCTCACGGAGGGAGAGCTATCGGCTCATGACATCATATCGTGCCACTGGGAAGTCCCAAATCAGGAGATCTGAGATCAGGTCCAGCTGTATCCAGGGACTGAAGAAGGTCATGCAGACCACGCCTGTTCCACTTGCCCCTCTGTGGCCTCATCCCAGATAGGACCTAGTCACAACAAGCCCCCACCAGCTCTGGGTTGATATTCTCTTTTTACCCGGCATCCCCGGCAGGAGGGTCTCAGCTGAGTCTCTCCTGGAGACTCGAATTATGTGTGGTCCCCCACACCCATCTCTTCGGTGAGGGAGATGGGAGACCTCGCTGGCCAGATTGGGTCCCACACTTGTTCTGGACCTGGTCATCCCAACTGCCAGTGGGTTTTCCGACCAGAAGCTCATGGAGTGAAAGGGCGTCTTCAAAGGGAAATCGAGGGCATCGTCAGAAGAACAAGCAATAGGCAGTAGGCAGGAAAGAAACACAACGGTCTGTTACCTCACCCCTGTTCTCAGAATCATGGTTTTATGGCAACTTTCACACCCCAGAGGGTGTGTGACGTGGGGGAGGGGGTCTCTACTCGGTGGACCCTGAAACGCCCGGACTCCCAAATAGACCAGCGATGGGACAGAAATAGGAGCCCACGCTGTCCCTGGCTCACACCCCAGACAAGAACACAGGTCTATTTCCAGGCTTTGGTCCTCAGAACTGCATTATCACCTCAAGAGTAATTTTATGTACGTGCAGCTAAACTTTGCAATCCCGACTCAGAGAGCAAGGCCATCTATCTGCTCCTAACAACAGATAATTTGAGGGACTATTGAGGGCACCTAGAATTTGTTTCGCTAGAATCCCACATAAGGGATTCTGACCAAGCACACAGTAGACCCCAGTTTTTTCTCATCATGCAAGAACCAGCCTAAGTTGGGCAATATCATCTCATCTCTGAGCTTGGGAGGACGTGATTGGATTTGCTTCCTAAGCCCCATTTGATAGGAACACTTGCCCTGCCTACCACACAGTGGGCTCCAAAAAGCAAATGAGATCATGTACATGAGCGTATTTCAAAAATTATAAAGTACAGTTTAAGAGCAAACTATTGTTATTATTAAGTAACAAAGTTACTTATTAAACCATTGAATAGTTACTTTCTACACACTACTGTCTTCCGAGCATCATGGCATTTTGGGGGCCTATGAAAATGAGTAAGAAGTTCTCCAGAAGCTCACTTTCTAGCAGGGAGCAGACTCGTGAAGGAATTGCAGTGTGGTGGGACAGGAGGCGGGCACAGAGGCACAGGGGCACCCGGGTCCCGTGGGAGCGCTCCCCAGGAGAAGAGGCATGGAAAGTCTCATCCAAGAATGGGGGTCATCCTGCCGGCTGGAGTAGGGGCTGCACGGACAGATGGACACAACATGAGCAAAGACGGAGCATGGACAAGCCCGTGCCAGTTGGAGATTCATCTGAAACTTCCTGGCGGTTTGCTGGCTTACCAGCTTTGAGCTCCTGCACCCATCACTCTCAGTTTCCTGCTCCCCACTGGCCTTAGTGTTGCTTGAAACAACACCAAGGCTCAGCGTTCCTTGTCCCTGAGACTTTGCTGCCATTCACCGTTCACTCCTTACCCCTCCAGAAGATGAAGGTGAACGCCCGATGTGTGTGAGTGTATTAAAAGGTTCACATAACTGGGAGAGGTTCCATAATTGGGACAAGTTAGTGATGAGCATTTTAAAGCCTAAGCAAAAAAGATCATGATTAGCTCTGGCCCCCCAACTCCCAAATAGCCACATCACAAAGAAGATGTAATTGGCTGGGCTGATCATGTGAACCCTGACTATGGATGGAGTCAAAATCACCACAAAATGATCTCGGGAGGTTGCGGAGAGGGGAAGCTTGCCTGAGCAAGGGCAGGGAAGCCTCATGTTCTCATCTTCTGCGGAAGGAGCTCAGCACATAGTGAAAGGCTATGAGACATCAAGACACAGCAACACAAGCCTGACGTTTAGAGATGGGGCGACCCTCACCAGAAACGCCAGAGGAGCTAAAAATTGTCATCTCTGCACTGGGAAAAGTGGAGGGAGGGAACAGAGGAACAGCCTGGGTTTTGCAGCCTGCCAGTGGGATCTCTGACTTCTCCAACCCTGTGTGTATGGAGTGTGGAAAGAAATAAGATGTTAGACAGGCTAAATCAATCTTTGGAGTCTCAAGGCTGTATCGATCGTGAGTAGGTCGGTGAGATAGAATATGGAAATCCCATTAAATCTGAATCTCAGATGAACATCAAATTTTTTTAATTTAATTTGATTTTTTGACAACAAAAACTGTATATATTTAAGGTGTACAACGTGATGTTTTGATGTGTGGATTCATTGTGGACTGACCTTCACCCATAAGCTCACCCACATATCCACCACCTTTTCTGTGTGTGGGGGGGGACACCCAGCAAATTTCAGGCATACAAGTCAGAATTATCAACTGTCGTCACCTTGCTTCACAGTGGATCCCAGAACTCATTCATCCCGCATGACCAAAACTTTGTACCCTCCCCAGTCCCCACCGGAGCCCCTCACACCATCACTCTACTGTCTGCTTTCCTGACTTTCTTAGATTCCACGCATGGATGAGATCACACAGTATCAAACAAGTTTTCAGTAGAAGTTACGTCCCAATTATTTCATGACTTATACTAAAAAGTCATTCACTGCTTATCTGAAATTTACATTTAACTGGTAGTCTGTATTTTTATTGGCCAACCCTGGTAACCTGCAGCATGAGAATATCTTCTTACCAGCCACCTCGGTCACTATAGTACAGAGGACAATTTGTAAAGAACTGTAGGAGAAATTTCTTTAAGGTTCCAGAAAGCGTTTATATTATGTTCTTAGCAACTAATTCATTTTTTTCCTTCTGGCCCGAACCAGAGATTGGTTAGGAACACGTCATTAGAATGTCCTACTCTAAGCCGGACAGAACCACCACCAGATCATAGCTCTGATGGGCCAGAGGCAAAGAGGAAAACAACTACATCAACCCAACAGGCGAACTTTATTATTAAAAAAATAATAATAACACAAAACCCCATCAACAGCAACAGCCTAAGCAAAAGCCCTAACTTTCAAAGCCAGACCCTTCCTGATGGTCTCAAGTTTCATTGAGAGCCCGTGGGCACCGGCACCTGCCCTCAGGGCGGCCCCAGCCAGCGGCCCGCCCCCTCAGACAGCATGTAAGCGCCTCAGGCCCCAGAGCCCCTCGCCCCCCTTCTCGCCTCTCATGTTTGGCAGGAAGCCCCAGCTGGTCCCCCATTAGCGTGTCAGCTTTTGCTTCTTTCTCTCTGTAGAAAGAGTGTCTGTCATTGGGGAGGTGACAGCCTCAGCTGGCGGAGAAGGGGAATAAATCATCCCTTGCCTACATCCCCTGCCGGCTCGTTGGCTTGTTAACAGCGCTGACAACTGCTCAGAAGCAGCAGAGCAAAGGGAGGTGGGAAGGAAGGAGGTAGAAAGTGGCCACATGAAAGCTCACACCAGGCAGAGTCTTATTTAGGGGACCCTAATGCCCACCCGGTTCTGCTCCGAAGCTCTCCTCTGGCCTGGCTTCCTGCGTGCCAAGGCAAAATGAAGCCTGCTGCCCCAGGGCGGTCAGGGGTCACGGTCAGGCGCCTCTGCTCTGGCTCCGCCTCCTGCTGATGGGGCATCAGGAAGAGAGAAGCCTTTCTGCAGAGCTCCCCACAAAAGCTGCAGGGTGTGGTGTCAGGGTTAGAGGGCACTGTCCGTGCTCAGAAGGGCCTGCAGCTCAAATCCTGACTATGCCATTTACCAGATTCGCCTTGGGCAAGCAGCCTCCTTAAGCCTTTGTCTTCTCATCTGTAAAATGGGTATGATGAGTCCATCTTTCCCCAAGTTTACCGTGAGGACTGCATATAAAATGCCGACTGGTGCTTGCCGAGTAAAGTCTGAATGTTCTTATCAACCTGCAAGCCCAGCCCTCTGAGCTGTGTGGTCTCCCCTCCACCTTTGCCGCCTCCCCTCAGCCCCGCGGGGGGTGGCTGAACAATCGGTCCTCGCACGCAGTGGGAAGTCACGTGGGATATGTCTATTCCAGAGGCAGCGCTGGTTCCAGGCCTCAGAGCAGCGGGCTACGGCAGGAAGCCTGTGAGAAGAGGAAGCCTGTGAGAAGAACACAGTCGTGGGATGGCCCCAGGGCAGGTCCCCAGGGCAGCACCTGTCTCCTGAAACACACCTGGCAGTACACAGGAACACCCTTCCTTTCTGAACCAGTGACTTGCTCACATGTTACAGGTGAGACTTAGTGGCCTGGGTGGCCTCCTAGAGCTCGTGGCAAGAGTTCTTCTGGGGCACTTGCTTGGAGCATTGTTGGGTGAAATGGCTGAGGGGTCAGGAGAGGGCTCTCCACTCTAGGGAAGGGGATGCAGCAAGAAAGGACAGGCTTATTCCAGATCCACCTTGCCACCTTCTCTCTTATTCTTGCAGAATAGATGGTGGATGTGATGGCTGGAGGCTAAGCTGCCTTCTTGGGGCAGAAGGCAAATGTTGAAGGAGGAACAGAGGGGAAGGAGCCTAGAGCCTGGGTCCTCGAGACTACAAATGACCACATTAGCTCAGCACAACTTCCCTCCAACTTCTCTTATGATGGAGAGAACTATCTTGCTAAAGTCACAGCTTGCTTATCTATTTATTTCTGTTGTATACATTTGGACCTGATCCTAACAGATACATCTTCTAACTCAGAAAGAATTCTTACAGCCATCACACACAAGTAGAAAAGACTATCTGGATGGTAACAGGACCAAACAGTTCTTCTCCCAGACAATCAGAATTTTTTTTTCTATTTTTAAATTACTTTGCTATTGTTTTTGATTTTTCTCTTCTTTTCTTGTCTCTCTTCCCATATTTTTGTCCCTCTTTTTTGTATGTCCATTCAGAACATTAGACAAAATCTCCCTTGGCTCCACACCTTTTCCTTTTTGATTCTATTTCCAAAAGGTCTGCTACCTGCCTGGAGATAAATGCTTTATGACTTCGATTTAATCTTTGAATTGCCCCAATGTGAAGACTTCTCATAAATTTCAATGTACATGAAGGGGTTTTCTATATCTTTTGTCCTCGTCCTTGCTGTGGACATGCTAACTTTCTGTGGCTTGTGTTCAGAAGCCTGGAGGAAGGACACTCACTCACTCGGAGGGCAGACGCCCCACAAGCTGCTCAGGCCGCATGGCTGGATGGCGAGCATGCACCTGCCACCATCCCCACCACTTGGCGCCCAGCGGCCTCCCGGCCCAAGACCTCTTCCCTCAGTCATTCTGAGGCTCGGTCGGTTCATTCTGGCTGGTTTTCCTAGCTGACACTAATTCAGCCATCCTTGTTACCAGCCCGTGTCTTCTATCTCCATCCCCAAGAAACCAAGTCAGGCCAGAGGAATGGCAGCTGTTGTCCCACTCAGGTTTTCCCACCTCCTTCCATGGGATTTCTCAGGGACAACATCTGGAGAAGCCTGATGGCGTCTGGTGCACACATCTGCCCTTTAGCCTCCACACGTCATGGTTTGGTGCTGTGGGCACAGGGTTTGAGAATCCTGATGGCAGGAAGCTCCTATCTGATCCTAAATCCTGCCACAGCACCCAGACGCACCGGATCAGAACCTGCAGGGGAGGGGCCTGGCGGGGAGGACAATGGTGGCAGGGGAGGGGCCTGGCGGTGTGAGCAAGCCAGCCCCAATGCAGTTGAGGCTTTGGAGCTAGCCGGTGGGACCACCCTGTCTTGGGCCAGCGAGTTAACCTCTGAGTGCCTCAGTTTTGAGATTTCTCAAATGGGAGGAAAGTGCAACCACTGGGGAATAGGGTCATGTGACCGGGACCTCCCCAGACCTGGCCTAAAGCCCTTCATGGTCTTGGTCCCTCTCTCTGCACACACACTGAGGCCCCAGTGTGGGACTTTGGGCTCAGAAGGTGGGGGAACTCCTGGGGAGCCAGGCAGGTCCTTTCCTCCTAGAATAACATGGAGACTCCGAGTGGACCCAAATGTCTTCCATTGGCCCGTCCTCATCTTCTGGCCAGACCTGTCCACAAAACTGACAATTAGGACTGTTTTTGCAGCAAAAAGCTGACCTTGAGAATGCTCAGCTGGCACGAGGTCCACCCAGAAAACCCCAGATACGGCAAAATGTTAGGAGTGGGCGAGGAGCATGTGGGTGACAGTGATGAGGAGTCTTCAAAACTCTAGGTGCGCCAGGAGCATTAGAGCGTCGTCTACCATCCACAACTGCCCTGTGAGCTGGGCTTTATTCCACCCTCTTTACAAACCAGGAGGCTGAGGGGCTCAGTCGTTAAGCGTCTGCCTTCGGCTTGGGTCATGATCCCAGCGGCCTGGGATTGAGTCCCACATCGGGCTCCCTGCTCGTCGGGAAGTCTGCTTCTCCCTCTGCCTCTGCCCCTGCTTATTCTATCAAATAAGTAAATAAAATATTTTTAAAAAATACTCTATAGTTTTAGTTTCAAATGACATCTTTTCTCCTTGACGTAAGTTACCAACCACTCTGCTAAGACATGTTTTACTCTGAGAAAACGAAGTGAACTCTAACAGAACCAGGAGGAGGGACCCAATGCACGCATCCCAGGACAAGCTGGGACGATGGTTTCTGAAGGCAGCCGTGACTGGCCAGCCTGGTCTCTGTTTCTCGAGCTCAGTCTGTCACCCCTGCCTCTTGGTCCCACGTGGGGCTCCAGCGAGAGATGCACTCATAGTGTCTGGGCCGCACACCGACTCTCGGAGCCCGAGCACAGACACTAACAGGCCCTCACAATCCCACAGATGGCGGGAGGCATGTCCTAAAGCAGGGTGCCATGCTCCCCTCAAGAACTAACAATGTCCGCTCCGCTGTGTTTCCAACTGAAGGCTTCTCAGCCAAGAGGACAGGATCGCCAGATGCTTTCTCCAGGTCCCGTGAATAATAAACGTCCCCATTTCAGTGTCTCTCGTGGTCTTCCGTGGAACCGTGGCTCACTGTCCAGCACCCTGCTCCTCCTAACAAATGTTAATGGAGCCATGACTCCTGTACTCAAGCTCTTCCAGCGAAGCCTCTTGTCCTCTTGAACAGGCCTTCCAGAATCTTCCTCCTGCGGCCCCAGTGGCATTCCCGATCCACATTCGATTCTGGTGGCGGTGGAAGCAGCTCATGGGTCAGGGCTTCAGTTCTGGAGCTCGTGAGGGTTTTTCTCCCTCCAGAATGTTTCCCAGTCACATGGCCTGGGTCATGCGGCCCAAGACTGACTCTGGAAACAGCCCCCGGGTTGCCAGACTAAATGTTTCCCACTGTCTCTGCTTTTCCTTCTGTAAACGTGGATATTTTGATTTCAGAAATAGTCCCTGCTCACTTAAACACTTGGAAATGCAAAGGTAAAAGAACGGAAGTCGTGGATCGAATTCCCAAACACGGTGCTGGGCAACACGTCGGTGGTTTTCCTTCTGGGCTTTTCTGCGGTTACGTAACACTGTCTCTTTTACAAGACAGTAGACACACCGCAAAGGCAGATTCTCATGCAGCCCCTGCTGTCAGCGTTTTCCCACAACATTACATAATAACCTTCATAAATATTCATCTTAATGGCCACAAGTTACTCCAAGGAGCAAAGGAAGCCTAAGTTTTGTAGCTGACCCCTTCGAAGGGCCGTTGGGTATTTCTGACTAAAGAACCCCCATCAGCACCTCTGGGCGTGAAGCTAACTTCACAGGTATCTGTGATCAATGGTTTTTTTAGGTACAAAATAGTAGCAATAGCTAATAGCAGTCAAGATTCCTTATTGGGAGCTTATATTCTCTGGGAATTTTATCCGCATTATTCCTGTCCATAACTCCTTGGGGTCAATAATAATATATCATCAAGTTGTAAATGGGGAAACTGAGACTTAGACATTCATCTGCTCTGATACAGAGCCCAGCCAGGGCTGCCCCTGGACCCTTGCTCAACCCCTTCCCCTCCTACCCTCATTCTGGTACTCTATTATCTCAAAAGACACGTGTGTCCTGTCAATTCCGTCCTTTTCCCTTGGGGTGGGAAATGCTGGTTTTAGGGATCTGCTTAGGTCTGAGAACATGACTGATGCTTGGACCCGCTCCTGCCATTAAAGTTCACGTTGCCATAGGCTAGTCTTTCCCTCTCTTCTAAGCTTAGAAGCCTGGTAAATCTCTCCTACTTTTTCTTTTCTGTTTTTGTCCATGCTTTGAACGTTTTTAGATTTAACTCCTTATTCTATCAAGCTTTTAGCTTCATATGTGCAATCAGGTGCGGAACTTGGGATGTAGAACAAAGATGAACTATTTTCTCCCGAAGTTCCAACCAGTTAACCTAGTTCTACGTGTCACAGATAATCTTCTTCCTAATGAGAGAGTAGATTCTTTTCTGAATTTTCATATCTAATAATTTACTATTGCCTCCCTAACTCACTGCTATTCTTGCTTATTTATTCTTCCAGGTAGAAGCAGGAATACCTTTTTTTTTCCCCACTTAGGAAAATATCACCTGGTATGATTGCATCAAATAACATGAAACAGAGTGATTAAAGTGTAAAGGATTGACATTCTGATGTTCCAAGACAATTCTCTTCAAGTGTTCTTTTATAATTCTCAGGAACATGTTGTTGTTTTATGGTTTTCTCCAAACGCATTGTTCAGTTACCCCAGTAGGTCTGTTTGTGGGCAACTGTGTGCCCCCTGAGACCATAAGGCCTGCCTGGGACACAAGGGTGGGTATTTCTTGTTTTTTCTGCCATTGTAATTAGGATCCCTTTTTTTTTTTAAGATTTTATTTATTTGACAGAAGCACAGCTAGAAGGGAACACAAGCAGCCAGAGTGAGAGAGGGAGAAGCAGGCTTCCCACTGAACAGGGAGCCTGATGCGGGGCTTGATCCTGGGACTCTGGGATCATGATCTAGGCCGACAGCAGATGCTTAACAACAGAGCCACCCAGGCACCCCAAGGATCCCCATTTTTTTTATGTTTTAGAACTTGCTTTTAAAGTTATAAAAGCAAACTATTAATTTTTATTTACTTATTATGTACTAGTCTACTCTGCTGAGCTCATTAATTCCCACTTCCCCCCCTAATTTACCTGTTTCAGTTTTCTACAGATGCATTTCCAATCTGCAAGCAATAGGCTTGCTTTTTCTTCATAATATTTAGGACTTCCTGTTTTTCTATCCTATTTGTGTCAAATTTGCCAGACTGTCCAGAAAAATAAATAAAAAATAATGGTGATATGGACTTCCTTCATTTGTGCCTGATTTGGTGAAAAGTTCGTCATTATTTCACAGTTCCATATGCCACTTTTTTTTTAATAAAGATTTTGTTTTTTGACACACAGAGAGAGACAGTGAGAGAGGGAACACAAGCAGGGGGAGGAAGAGAGGGAGAAGCAGGTTTCCCACTGAGCAGGGAGCCTGATGTGAGGCTCGATCCCGGGACTCTGGGACCATGACCTGAGCCGAAGGCAGATGCTTAACAACTGAGCCACCCAGGTGCCCCATATGCTACTTTTTAATCAGGTTAAGAAAGTGTCCCTCTATTCCTAATTTTTAAAACAATTTTTGTTAGGGATAGGCATTGGATTCTTTATTTTCGCAGTCTCTCGTGACGTTTTTTTCCTAATGACTATTTGTACAAGGTGATGACTTCTTTAGATTCCGCAGCTGCACTGGTCACACTTGACGGTGCCATTTGTGATGTCTCTCTAGAGACGGCCACAGCATCGTCAGGTACCTCGGCCGCTCTGGAAAGGGGCTGGAGAGTGACTCGAGTATGCAAGCTCCGTGAGAGCCCAGGTGCTGAATGGCTTGACTCTGGATTGCTTGGAGGCAGCCCACCTTGGAAGGGCAGAGACAGTTCTGCAGAGACTCGAGTGGAAGACACTCTGGGCTCCAGATGAAGAGACCTGAGCCCCACCAGACAGCCAAGTGAGGACCATGGCAAAGCACTCTGCAATCTCCGGGGACACCCGTGTCTCCGGGAGAGTGATGAAAGGACCTGGAAAGGGGAGAGACACTGCATTGTCTAGTGTCACAAGGTGGCAGTCAATCTGGGACTCGTCCTCCTCTTGCTACACGGAGTTCCTTGACCTTTGTGTAGTTTGATGTCTGGTAGGTTTGGTTGGAGGACATGTAATGTGAAATTAATCTCAGCCAGAGTGTTTGGGTCTGGCATTTGGTAGCATGGAGCGAGGCTTCTTTGCAGTACCTCCATGCCCCGTCCCGGAGGCTTCCCGGAGCTGTGTGCAATAGCCCTGTCGCCCCCAGCTGCCCATCTCATTGGCCATCACTCAACAAATATTTACTGAGCACCACTAATGTGCCCTGCACTATTCTAGAGTGTTTTAAAATGTAGGTTTTACTGCTTTTTGGTGAGGCCGATGGATCAGGAGGGGTGTGTTGTGGATAAGATTGTCTGCTCCCCGTGGTCCCCAGGAGGTGGGAGCGTGCATTCTGCGCATGGGGTGCACCAGGCCAGTCTGTGGGCGGAGGGGGCAGGAAACGTGGGCAGAGAGCCTGTGGCTCCTGGGGAAATGGGCGGGCTGGGGATTGGCTACTTGGAATAACTACAGAGGACTCTGGTGTGTAGGGGCTGCTGGGTGGGTAGGGGGGACCAGCTGGAGAGTGACCCGAGTATGCAAGCTCCGTGAGAGCCCAGGTGCTGAACGGCTAGGCTCTGGATTGCTTGGTGGGCACATGAACGTTGCTCCTGCGGGCAGGTCCCATACTACTTCTAGGAACCTGTTAGCCCCGGGAGAGGCAGCCTTCCAATTTTGCTCTTCCTGAAATGGATCAAGAAGAGAGAGGGTTCCAAGGACAGAGCCCAGGAGAGCCCGTAAACAGGGCTGGACGGGACAGGTGCTCTCCTGACAACAGGCCCCTCTTCAGGTGGCTCTTGGGCACCTCCCCCCACCTCTCCTCTCCTGTGTGTCTTTAAAGTAGGGCCGGGGATGTGGTGGCAATCTGACCCCTGGTCATGCACCCAGGAGAACTCAGGTCTGCCATCTTTTCGGGCCACCAGAGGGCTGCTCTTGCTGTGACTCCATGAGTGGACCACCCAGGCCAGTCCTTGCCCAACATCAAAGTCCAGCAAACACAGTTCGACAAACTAAAGTGTCATTAGGAAAGAATGGGCCCCAGCTGCCCCAACGTTCGTTCCAAACAAGCCATCTAACCGAGGCTTAGGTTTTGCTTATTTTTATACACATTCATGGGGAAGAACAGAGTGTCCGCGATCCTCTTTGGGTTTATGGAAGGAAAAGCGCCAACAGGTACACAGTTCAGGAAACTGCTACCAGAGTAGACATCCTTCTGTGACCCGGGCGGCTGATTACTTGGTCCCACGGCCATCAATATGTGCGAACTTTCCGTCGGGGTGGCCTGCTCTAGCATTCGCAAGCACTGATGGGGCAGAGTCTTTTCAAGAAAATGGAGAGCTCTGTATCTGGCCGAGACGTTCACACCAGCTGGGGCAAGGTGCACGTTTTTGTGGCTCAATAAGGCTCTTTCCATTTTTAGCGCTTTGGCATAAAAGAAGAGGCTGGGGATCTGAGACTGTACATGGTCGAAAGGAGGAGGGTAGCACAGAGTTGCTAAGCAGATAACTTCTTCTGTGCATCTGAACGTGACACTAGTGTTTTTACAGATGTTCTCAAAGACGATGCTCTAGGGAGGATCGCCCACGTAACTCAACTCCTTGGGCCCCAGCCTCCCACCTCTGGATCTAGTTCTCTCTCTCACTAGACCCTGGTGTCCTCACTAATGGGAAATGCTCTGGCTTCTCCCACCAGGGACTCCCACAATCCCATGAACGAGCCCTTGGATGGAGAGGGGGAAGGACATTCCTCAGGTTCTCTCTCCTTCACATTTGGGGAGGCGATGCTGTCACTCCATCATCTGATTTTTTTTCTTTATGACACTTCTTATCAGTGTGGCAATATTGAAAAGGCCAAGGGGCACCTGGGTGGCTGAGTTGGTTAAGCAACTGCCTTCGGCTCAGGTCATGATCCTGGAGACCCGGGATCGAGTCCCACATCGAGCTCTCTGCTCGGCGGGAAGCCTGCTTCTCCCTCTCTCACTCCCCCTGCTTGTGTTCCCTCTCTGGCTGTGTTTCTCTCTGTCAAATAAATAAAATCTTAAAAAAAAAATTTCGGTTTATCAGCCAATCCTGCTGAGCCTATTTGGGATTGTCCCCAGATCCAACCCCCTAAATGGCCACCTCGCTGGTCCATGCCACTACCCACCCCAAGTGACCACATGGCAGACTTGTGGTCCCATCCACTGGCCCCAGAACAAACCACCACCAACCTCATGGCCAAGAGCAGCACAAATTCATCATCTCCAGTGGATCAGCAACCCCAATGCCACGGGCAGCCTTCGGCCGCATGTGTGTAAAAGAGCACATCCACGGGTTCCAGCTGCCAATGCCAAGGTCGCTGGGAAGTCCTTATTCAGCCTCTAACGTGTCCTTCAGCTCCTCTCTCCCCTCACGTCAGTCTCCTCTCTACATGCAGCCAAAAGGACCTCATGAAGCCCTTTAGCATACTACCTTGCTCTGCTCAAATCCCTCCCAGGACCCAGCTCCATGACCACAAGTCCCGACACCCTAAGCACCCCAAAGATTCCCCCACAGTCCAGGCACCCTGAGACCCACGGAGGTCCGCCCCCGCCAGCTGCAGGAGCAGGTTTGCAGCATTGACCAAATCCCATCACCCCTGGCACCAACCCAACTGCATCCGGAGGAGTCGGATTGTGCTAGTGCCCTCGCGGTTTATTCAGTGTTTTCATCTGTGCTCCCAGGGGAGGTTGTTCTTTGCCTAATGTTTTCTGTGTTACCGTGTTTGGTTTTGCTTTGTAGAATAGATTGCTGGGAGCTCTGCACCTTCTTCAGTGCACAGAAATATAAATAGCACAGACATCACTTCTGCCTTTAAAATTTGGAAAATAATCCATGCCTTTCCACATCCTTAAATCTCAGTGAGCCTTCAGTTAAGCAGGCCAATGATAAGGAGCCCGGCCAGGATGGTAGGGAGTGAGCTCTCAGACACACACCTGGTTTGCTGTGATGCCCCAGGAGCCTTCCAGGTCTGGTCCATGTACCCACACAACACTTGGACTGCGATGCTCCGTCCTGAACCCCGTCCAGGCCAGTGTGGAGCCTGAGCCCCGAGATGCTCCCGCCGCCAGGACTGCGAGCTGGCTCCGTTTCCAGGCGCCCCGCACTGGCGGCCAGATGCCCGAACCCGCTCCCGGGGCCCATCGCTCTGGCAGACCGCGCACTAACCTGAAGGCCTGGGTCTCTTTCCAGTGGATGACCAGGACATGCTCGGCCAGTCCTTCCCAGCCCAGGAGCCCACGCACAGCCTCTGATGGGCCAGCATGGGGATGAGGAGGAATCGGCCACTGTCCCCAACACATCAAGACGGTGCCTTGGTCGGGCTCTGTAACAAAACACAACCCCTGGGGACTTGAACTGTGAGGTCTGCTTTCAGAAAGAGCCTGAATCCGTTAGAAGAGGGAGTCTCACGTCAAGTCCGGAAATAAGATCCCAGAACAGGGCTCGGGAGTTCACTGCGTGTCTCGGAACAAGCCTCCGCTGCCTGGAAGAGAAAACGGGAGCAATTCCAGAACCCTCCATTGCCACAGCGTCTGAGCATCCTTGCCGACCAGCTAACCCACACACCTGCCATCAGTCCGGGGCTTGCCTCGTGCTTCTGACATCGCAAGATCAACACGGAGTTAGTTACATACACATTTCCACACTTGGCCAGCATTTGCTAGCGGTTGAAGGGAAGCCTTCCCGTCTCCTCTGCACGCACCCCTGCATTCCCGGAGCCACCTCAGTGGTGTGCGAGCCTCGCACCAGGACACACAATCAGCACGGAGCCCACTGCTGGCAAAGGCGGCATGCGCCTCCAGATTTCCCCTCTTTCAAGTCCTCAAATCCATCCAAGAAGCGCTACCTAGCAGGGAGGGAGGGGGCGAACCACGGCCACACGAGACCCTTTGCTCCATGAGATCGCACAGTGCAACAGTGAGCACCTGTGTTGGGGGTGTCCCTGTTCCCGGGCCATGCACAGGGAGTGGGAGAAATGAGAGAAGCACAACCCAGGGTCCATTCAAGTATCTGGCGTCCAGAGAGCTGAAGGCGGGTCCCCCTGCCACTGGTGAACCCAAGTGAGCCGTGGGACTGGAGCCCACCAGAGCTCCTCGGAACAAATCAAGGAGGCTCCTGGGAGGTGGTCCACCACAGAGCTGGGACAGCTGCCAGTCACCTCTCCGGGCTGCTGATCGTGGCTGTGTCACCACCAGGAAGCCGCAGGGTCAGGGCCCACGAGCAGGACGGGACCACAGTGGTTCTCAAAGTGGGAACCTTAGGTCAGCAACACCGGCATCACTGGGGAACATGGAGAAATGTGAATATCCAGCCCCCAGACCGGCTGAGTATGAAATAAAAGGTGGGCCGCCACGTTGTGGGCAGAAAGCCACTGCAGGGGTGCAACCGGTAAGCTCACCTTCCTCCACTTCAGCTCTGCCATAAAATCACCCGGGCAGCCCACCCTAGGCCACATGGGCAAAATCTTTGAGGGACAGGGACGGGGCATCTGGCTGTCTTTTCAGAACTCCCCAGGGAATCCCAGTGCTGGAAAACCACCAGCTCTAAAAACAATCCTGAAGAGAAGTCCTTTCCCCATGAACAGTCATAACGTGTCCTCACATTCAGTGGACAGAGCGTGTGCTCCCCGTCCACTGAATTTCAACATTATGGTGCCCTCTCTGCTTTTCTCTCTTCTGTCTGGCGACGTGGTTCAGTCCCTCCTGTTTTTCCCCTCGCCTTCATCCCTCATGTGGTCCAGGAAATGCCGCGGAGACCTGATGTGACACCCGCTTGGGGCTGTGCCCTGCTTAGGTGAAGGCCACTCAGCACGACCCCCAGCGACGATCACCATGATAATTGCGTGCAGTTATGGGATAAGTGCGCCGACAGAGATTAACTGCCTTTCATAATATCTGGATGCTGTTCTGTTCAGGGGCTGCTTGATTTGGCGCTTTTTCCAAACGAATTAATCCACAAGCAATGCGTGTTTAATAGTCCCTGACGAAGTACCAAGCTTGTCCCGTCTGGGCTAAGCTCAGCCCAGCGGGGGCAGTGGTGCGGTCCTGCGACAGCAGCGCCCACCAAGCCACTGTACCTCTTCCTTCCTTCCCTGCCTCCTTGCCAGCGGGTGAGCCAAGCCCCCCTCCCCTGACAATAGGTTTATGATGGCTTCTCCGCTTTTTTTTTTTTTTTTAAGATTTTATTTCTTTGACAGAGAGAAACACAGCCAGAGGGGGAACACAAGCAGGGGGAGTAAGAGAGGGAGAAGCAGGCTTCCCGCCGAGCAGGAAGCCCGATGTGGGACTCAATCCTGCATCTCCGGGATCGTGACCTGAGCCGAAGGCAGTCACCCAACCAACTGAGCCACCCAGGCGCCCCTTCTCTGCTTTTTTTTTTTAAATAAGAGACAGGGAAGCAGAAATAAGCTCCCGCTCCTACAAAAGCAGTCTCTTCATGCTTTGCTCTCCACTCCACTCTCCGCTGTGAGGAGGCTTGGGGTGGGGAAACGTGGACCCCAGCACAGCCTGAGCTCTAGAAGTCAGGCCAGTGGGGAGGGGTCCCCAAAAGCCACAGTCCTTCCTTCTCTGCATCAGGTGGCTCGCAGACCTGCCTGCACCCCCTCCTGCCCCAGCACCTCAGCCCTGCCCCAGGTCCCAGGGGGTAAGGAAAGTCACAAACACCCTCAGGGCACATTTCCTTCAATTCTTGGCTTATTTCTTTAGTTCCCTGCCCTTCACTTCATCATGAACACGCTGGAGGCAAAACTCGTCCCCCCTCAAAGGATTGCTATGCTGGCTGAGCGTTAGTGTGAGGAGGGCGGTGGCACACGCCTCCCTCTGCCTCGTCGCTCCGGGTGCTGCACCGGAGGCGGGCGACACATCTCAATCAATTTGGGAAGAACAAAATAGTCGTGCTTGGCCCAGGTGGGAATGAACTGGCTGCGCTGGGGACAGGCCCGCTCTTGGAGGTGGGAGGAGAGAGAATCCTGATGAACCCCGACGCAGCGATCTGGGCCCAGGCAGCCGCATCCCGAGCTCAGTGGTAGGAAGCGGTAGCGGGGTGGTCCCTGTACTGCCACTGCCCATGACCATGGAGATTCTGTGCTTCCCGCCGCTTGGATTCTGGGCTTACTAGGGTTAGAGGTCCAGGTTCAGGGTGGGGAGCATCCCCACCAGGGGACATGCAAAAGAACCGCGGAGCTGTGTGTAATGGTTGAGCCAGGGTGCTTGGGGCTTGTGCCAAAAGATCTGGCAGGAAACAGAGTCACCCTGTTGGCAGGGGAGCTGGGCCTGACCAGGAGTGGGGAGGGCTGCTGTCCGCGGCGGAGGCACAAGGAAGCGGGGGCGCACGTCATCAGCTTTGCGCCTCTTGGCACTTCCTGATCAATTTTGATTGTAAATGGACGTATTCCACAATCACAGCCAAGGGCCATTCATTTGGGATGAGGGCCTTAGTCCCACACACAGACCCGATGGAGGGATCGGGAGAGGCAAGGGAGATGAAGAACTTCAGTTCTGGCCTCGAGATCAGCAACTGTGCTGGCCTGTAGTTCGCCCACCGACCTTTCTTGTATGTATGTGCTTCTGGCCTCCTGGAGAAGCCACTTCCAGAAACCAAATGAGGAAGCCGATGGTGTGGTGGCCCCCCCATCCCGTGCGGCCGGGACCTGCTCTAGGGACTGAAGGACTCATTCCCTCTGCTGACAGCCCTCTCTGGGGACTGTCCCAGATTGTACCCCACTGTCCCCCAAGGTCACCCCAAGGTCGCCCAAGGCAGCCTAACCCCAATAACCAGCACACAGAGAAGCCAAAAGACCCACATGAGCCAAGGGGTCGGCCAAGGCCTTTGGTAGGATGGCACCACTTTCCCTCTGCCAGCCCCCTGTCCACCACTTCCCCTCCCTCTCCCACCACTGTGGGGGGCCTTAGAGGAGCTCCCTAAAAGTCTTCCACAACAGAATCCCCAGCTTGTGCTTCCTGCCACAGAAACCCCTTTTGATCTCATGGGAAGCCGAGTTCTCCAATCTAGCCTTGTAGCGAAGATGGTTTCCAGCCTACATCTACCTCACTCTTCACCGTTTCTGATCCAGAATCCAGCATGGATTGGAGACTCTGTTTCCTTGGACTGAAGGCTCCAGGAGTTGTGCCCTTCTCAGGTGTGAATCCTCATCTTTAAAGCCCTGGGGGGGGGGGGGCTGAAGGGTCAGGGCCCAAGAGTCCAACCTGGCCTAGCCCGAAGCTCATCCCAGCATCCAACTCAGCTTCGGACTTTCTCGGGGGCATAGGGGATGAGGTGCAATGCAGAGAAATGTCTGAGTCTGGGTAAAACCAGGTCAGGGTGGTGGGACTTGGCCCAGAGCATCCCCTTCTCACTTACACTGCTTCCCAGGGCTCTTGGAATCAGCCCCCTGTGAATGTACCTGCTGCCGAGCCCACTCCCAGCACCTCCCCTGAGAAGCCTCCCCAGACCCTAACCCCTTGTGTGTATGCCTGGTGCTCCCACAAAGATGCACACTTCATCACTGTCTTGAGCTGACCTTCAGGGGTCGTTTCTACATTTTGTCACAAGAGAAGCTTCTAGGAATGCATAGAACACAGAAGCATCCATAATAATAAAGTTCCATTATTTCGGGGGGTGGGAGGAGGGGCTGGGGAATGACGGTCTCCTTACGTTTCTTGATTGTTTCATGTTAATTTTATTTTTCTTGAGGTATTTCAAGATCTTCTAGGAAGGAGAAGCTTGACTCACTTACCTTGCTGTTTTTCTTTTTTCTTCTTCCTTTTTATTTAAACCTTCACAGCATCTGCCAGGATGCCAAGGAACTTAAAAGCATGCAGTAACTACAGTCAGAGGATGATGAGTGAATTCTGCATAGGGCCACGACTCAGCATGGCACCCCACACCCCAGAGCTCAGTGATGGTGTTTGTTGAATGAGTGAGTGAGCACCACCCACCCCACCCCCCTATCTTGGAAAAGAGTCTTGCTTATCCACTCCCCTTATTTGCCAACCTGATGAATATGAATTCACCAGAAACAGAAAAACAATATAAAAAGACAGAATGAGACAAAAACATACGAGAAAAACAATATAAAAAGATGGAATGAGACAAAAACATACAATATAAAAAGATGGAATGAGACAAAAACAATATAAAAAGATGGAATGAGACAAAAACATTCCATAAAAAGATGGAACGAGACAAAAACATGGGATGAAATACTTGGGATTTAAGTGATTTGTCGCCTATTTACCGGGGGAATTCTGCCTCCTAGCCTCTCTCCCTCATTGGCAAAAGGAGCTGGGCATATGCTTGAAAAGGCCTTCCTCTGGGACTTGTACTGAGAAACCTTCCAAAACGCCCAGTCCTTTGGTCATGGGAAGGCAAGCCACAAGACAGGAAATTCAACATGAAGAACAGTTGCAAACATTTAAACACAGGTGTCCGAGAGAAAACCTTCCATGGGGCTTTCAGTGCTTTAGCTGCTGTCTGCACAGGTGGATTTTAGTGGCTTTAGGGCAGATTCTTGAGCTTCACATAGCGCTTGCTGGCTCTGGCCGACATGCTGATCGATTTGCCTGCCGTGCTGAATATCCCCCCTAGTTCAGGATGCTGTTCCCTCAGCCTCCAAGGAAACAGCCCCTGAGCTAGAACATGGAAACCTAACAAAGGGACCAGTGACATTCCACGTAAAGAACTTCCAGCCAGGAAACCCTCAACATCACTTGGTCTGTCTCTTCATCTGTGAAGTAGGCATGTAATTTGGAATTAAATGTAATCACTTCTGCAAAGCACTTAAAACAGGAAGTGTGAGCCCTGCCAATCACTGTTGCTGTATATATATATTATTGTAAAATACATTGTAATTGTTACTGATGCAGGGGAGTGACAAGTGGGCAGGGGCCCAAGATTCCATGTGGGGCCGTGAAAGAGATCACAGCTGCTGCCCTCCCAGCTCAGCTCCACTGGCTTCTTGCTCTCAGATGCTCATAAGGTTGAGTCGGTGCCTGTAAGTCCGTGCCTGCTATAACCAGCCTCCCCGATGGCCCACCACCACGTCTGTGTGCAGTCCCCTCCACGGCTGAACCAGGACCCAAAACACAAGGGGCTTCTCCCTCTCTCCTGGGTCGTCTGGAGAAGGTGCGCCCATGCTGTGAGGAGCCCAGAGCCAAAGCCCCCCACCCAGAAGCATTCAAGTCTTCTGCTGACTTCAATCCAAACAACACCTGCACGACCTCAAGAGACACCTGAAGCCAGAAGGACCCAGCTAAGCCACCCCCAGATTCCTGGCTCTCAGAAAATGGATGTTGGTTGTTTAAGGCAGTTAAGTTTAGGGGTCATTTGTTATGTAGCAAGAGATAACTCATACGTTACTTTTTGCTTAAACCTCACTGAATGCATGTTTGTACCTTGCAGTGCATGATCACAGGCAAAGGTCCTTATTTCAAGAATGTTAGCTTTAGAAATAGAAAGGCAAATAAAACTATAATGGTTGAAGTTTCTCATGCTCTTTTTCTGGGGTATAGAAAAGTGGATCCCTAGGGCGCCTGGGTGGCTCAGTGGGTTAAAGCCTCTGCCTTCGGCTTAGGTCATGATCCCAGGGTCCTGGGATCAAGGCCCACATCAGGCTCTCTGCTCAGCAGGGAGCCTGCTCCCTCCTCTCTCTCTGCCTGCCTCTGTGCCTATTTGTGATCTCTCTCTGTGTCAAGTAAATAAATAAAATCTTAAAACAAAAGAAAAGAAAGAAAGAAAGAAAAGTGGACCCTAGTTTTAGGGCAAATGACTCACCTGCCTGTCCATCTGTCATTTCCCATCCCTCATTCATCCACTCAGGCCATGCCTTAAGATTGGGGTTTTAAGATAGAATATATACAGATAAATAATACACAGTAGAGGGGGAAAGAATTCTTTTTCTCTCTAGAATTTCTTTTGGGAATATTCCTTCAGAAAGCTGTTTTTGGGGGCACCTGAGTGGCTCAGTTAATTAGGTGTCTGCCTTCTGCTCAGGTCATGATCGTGGGGGTCCTGGGATCAAGCTCCATATCAGGCTCCCTGCTCAGTGGGGAGTCTGTTTCTGTTTCTCCCTCTCCCACTCCCCCTGCTTGTGTTCCCTCTCTCAAATAAATAAATAAATAAAATCTTTTTAAAAAAAAGAAAGAAAACTGTTTTGTTTTTTTTTTTAAGAAACCTGCTTTGATCAACTAACTTGAGGTAAAAGTTGAGCCTCCAGGACATGATTTATTCAATATGACAGTGTAGAGTGTGTGTGTGTGTGTGTGTGTGTGTGTGTGTGTGTGTGTTGGGGCCTGGAGGGTACCAAGTCACATTTATCTGTATATCTTCAGAGGAAACACGAGAGTGAGAGAAAGGGAGAGGGGGAGAAGGGAGGGTGAAGGACAGAGTCTCCATGCAGCAGTTCTTCCCCTTGCTCCCCCTCATCTTATGTAAAATTACTAAACTCACAAAATAAGTCAGGCATATAAAAACCATGATGGCACAAATGTTTGTGTTTACTCCAATGTGTTGGATTATAGACTGTCTAGGCACAGCAGCAGAGAGGAGGAGGAAAGTTTGGTAACACAGAGGAATGATGGGACAGCTTTCAGGGTTTCATGGAGCTATAATATTGTGGGTTGAAACACAGTTGAATCTCTGAGGGCTGCTGAAAACCCAAGTAACTTGGATGGATGGATGGATGGATGGATGGAGGATGGATGGGTGTGTGGATGGGTGGAGATGGGGGGGTGGATGGATGGATGGATGGATGGAGGATGGATGGGTGTGTGGATGGGTGGAGATGGGGGGGTGGATGGATGGATGGATGGATGATAAATGTAGGCTGAATAAGGGGTGGATGGGTGGAGGATGGATGGATGGATGGCAGGTGGATGGGTAGAAGATGGATGGATGGATGGATGGAAAGATGGGTGGGTGGAAGGAAGGTGAAAGAATGGATGAAGGATGAATAGAGGAGAATGGAGGATGGATGGATGGAGAATGGACAAAAGGTGGATGAATGGGTGGGTGGGTGGATGGAGGATGGATAGAAGATGGATGGTGGATGAATGATGGAGGGTGGATGGGTGGATGGAGGATGGATGGATGGATGGTCAGATGGGTGAGCGGGCTGATGGATGGAGGATGGATAGATGGGGGGGATGGTTGGAGGATGGATGGATGGATGGGTGGGTGGGTGAAAGATGGGCAGGTGGATAGAAGATGAAAGAATGAAGTTGGATGGAGGATGAGTGGAGGGTGGGTGGAGGATGGCTACAGGATGGGTGGGTGGATGGATGGATGGATGTGTGAATGGATGGATAGATGAATGATGAGTGGATGATGGATGGATGGATGGAGGATGGATGGGTGGGTACGTGGATGGATGATAAATGGAGGATGGATATGGGACGGATGGGTGTGTAGATGGAAGGATGGATGGACAGGTGGATGATGGCTGGATGGGTGGGTAGGTGAGTGGATGGATGAACGGATGGATGACAACTGGAGGATGGATAAGGGGTGGATGGGTGGGTGGACAGAAGGATGGATGGATAGATGGAGAATGGATAGATGGGTGAATGGAAGGATGGGTGGGCTGATGGGTGGGTGGATGGAAGATGAAAGAATGGATGAAGGATGGATGGAGGGTGAATGAATGGGTGGGTGGATGGAGCATGGACAGAGGATGGATGGGTTGGTGGGTGGATGGATGGATGGAGGGTGGATGAGTGGATGGTTGGGTAGGTGGATGGGTGGGTGGATGGATGGATAATGGATGAGTGGGTGGGTGGATGGATGGGTGGGTGGCTGAATGGGTGGGTAAATGGAGGATGGACAGAGGATGGATGGATGGGTGGATGGAGGATGGACAAAAGATGGATGGAGGATGGATGGATTGGTGGATGGATGGGTGGATGGCTGGGTGAGTGGTTGGATAGAGGATGGATGGGCGGATGGATGGAGGATGGATGGATAGATGGGCAGATGGATGGAGGATGGATGGATGGATGGATGGATGGATGGATGGATGAATGGATGGATGTATGGGTGGATGAATGGATGGATGGATGGATGGATGGGTGGATGGAGGATGGATAGAAGATGGATGGATGGATGAATAGATGGAGGATGGATGGGTGGATGAATAGATGGAGGATGGATGGGTGGATGAATAGATGGAGGATGGATGGGTGGGTGGATGGATAGGTGTGTGGTTGGATGGAGGATGGGTAGGTGAATGGATGGAGGATGCGTGAATGGATGGATGGATGGATGGAGACAGAGGCAGAGTAGTAGACAGATGTCAGTTCCCTGAAGGCTGAGAGCTACAATTTCATTTTATTCATTTTTATACATTCAATGTGACACATGACAAAGATTTCATAAGACTTCATTGAATAATTAGGTGGGGGAATAAATAATATACAAATGAATAAATAGATTATTTAACTTTCAAGTACTAATCTTCTAATATATGTACCCCGTGTCTGCACTCACTGTGTGGTTCTCCTGAAACTTAGGAGTTTACTTCATTAGCTTACACATATTTCAAGGCTGTGGAAGATATTCCTCATCTCAACCATGCTTACTACAAAGCCATGCTGCCTGCTTCCAGAAGGCATCACCTTTCCGCCTGGTCAGCAGACAAACATTTATGCTCTGTCTTCACCCAAGAGATGCAGACCGGACAGAGCGTACATGTCCAGCCCGAGCAGAAGAGCACCTCTCACAAATGAGCTGGCTGATGCTGATAACTGAGTTCTGATTCTCTTTCTCGGGCTTCTCCAGGATTCTGCAACTGAACCTGGATTCTCCTGCACTCATCTGAGCTGGCCTCATAATGGGCTAAGCATGACAGTCCTTTGCCTAGAGAGCCCCGCATGGGCCACAGAGGCTCTGCCATCAGCCACACGCCACGCACAGCTCCGGGGTCTACGCAGGAGCAGCGGCGGTCACCAATCTTAACTCAGTTTGCTGGTTTTTCTCTAATCACACAGAGAACCTCACTTAAAGGGGATTGTTGCCATACCAACCCCTCGGCTCCTGTGTGGTCCTGTAATTATCACCTTGCCAGACCTTGAAGTCCTCCAACACACTCTGTCATGGTTCTGAGTTCATCTGAACTTATGAATTATTTGCAGAGATAATGAAATCTATCAGATTACCTTTCAAGTTCATTCAAAAGGAAATGAACTGGCAAGGAGCCTGTAATGACTTATGAGAAGACTTTCATGTCCTTAAAATAGCCAACTAACTTCCTCTCTCCTCTGTCCTCCGCCCTCCCTCCCCTCCTGTTCTCCTGCTACTTCCTTTTCCCTCTCATTGGAAGCTTAGAAGGGCAGACTGGAGGAGAGGATTGTGAGGAAAAGTGCATGTATGTGTGTGTGTGCGAGTGCGTGCATGCACATGCACATATGAGTGTGTGAGTGTGTGTGTGTACATGTGTGTGAGGTGAGTATGCATAAGTTGCTGACTTGGACTCACAGGGAAGACGCCCCACACCTCCCTGCCCAAATTATTATTTGTTCCTTTTCTTTCCTCTCGTTGCCCAGAATGCAGTGTGTGAATGTCCAGTGCTAGCCCAGAACTTCTTCCTCAGACCCTACCTCACTACCTCACACTCCTTCGATGACCAACTAAGGGTCAGTCCACACGCCCACTGGAGGTGCTTCTTCGATCTCAGCGCCCGGCAACAGGGCACGTCTCTGGGTGGGTGTGGCCGCACACCTGGGTTCTAGGCCCACTCACCTGACCTTCCCTGCTCGTCCCCGCTGTTGATGATGCAATCTTAAAGGCCTCAAACAGGTGGGGAGACAGGACAGAAGAGCCAAGACACCAATGAGTTCACAGGAGGCCACCAGACCAGAAGCTTCTCCCTTGGACCATGACCTGAGCCAGAAATAAGCTCCTGGTGCTTGTCCAGGGTCTACCAGTAACCACATGCTTGCTTGCCTGGGAGTAGGGACTGAACCAACCCCCCAACTAAAATGTGACTTGCTTATTGAGCCTGATGGTGCCACACGTAGACCAAGAAGGAAGAGTTTATTACTGGCGTAATGGGGGGGGGGGTAGAGCAGGCTCCCAGTGGGAGGGCTGGAGAGAGAGGAGGGGTCTGGCTTCGGTCATGATGGCGGGGCAGCTGGAACACCCCCCTGGTGTAAAGGCGGGGAACATGCCGGCCCAGATGTGGGGGAGGGCCAAGGAGGCCAGAGCAAACACACGGAGAAAATGGAGTCCATCTCCCCATTCCACCATACCTGCAACCGCCTCGACTCACAGGACAACAGAACTGGACCCATGATCCGTGTGACCTGGCTCGACCTTGGTTGCTTCTGGGCTCTCCTTGGGACCAGACACCCCGACCCCAAGCTAGACCTGAGCAGAGGGCCATGTTACAGAAGTGACTGGGGCTAAATTCTTCCTCACCATCTACCCACCATTACCACCCCTGCCCTCCTCCCTGCAGCCCCAGCTGGGGGAACCCCCAGCACCCGTGGGGAGAGGGGGGCCCCAGGCCCCTGTCCTCCAGGAGCACCACTCAAGGGCTAGACCACAGCAGCAACCAGAGGCCT
Source organism: Spilogale gracilis (assembly GCA_004023965.1). NCBI lineage: Eukaryota > Metazoa > Chordata > Mammalia > Carnivora > Mephitidae > Spilogale > Spilogale gracilis. The sequence goes on from PITA01009934.1 coordinate 26,928, forward strand.
GGCTCTTTTTTCCCTCCAGGTTTTCTAAGCTGTTATGAGCAGGGAAGGTGGCGGAGTCGGGGGTTGATCACTCCATGACCCTGGAGAGCCACCGTCCACTCCTGTGAGTCTGGGGCTTGAGTTTTCCTGATTCTGAGAAGAATGAGTCCAGATATGTCTCTGCAGTGGGGACACCCACAGATGCCCCAGCCGTGCCTGTGCCTCCTTTACGGCTACTGAGCCCAACAAGACATATCAAGGACACCGCTGCACGAGGCCTCCACATTCCTCCCAGGACACTGCTGGTTCCCGCTGACCAGAGCGGCTCCCCCTCCTTCCTGCTGATTCCGGAAGCGATCCAAAATTTGATTCAACATATATTTGCGGTGGCCTCCTAAGAACTAAGCCCAGGTCTGGAGCTACGTGATGAAAGTGTGTCCCGGTGGAGCTTGTAATCCTCGGGATCCAGAATCCAGCCCTTCCTACCTTTTTCTGCACTTGAATTATGTGCATTCATTCTCTTTAGTACTGTTGTCCAATTCGGGGTAAGCCCTATTTTTCCACACTCATTCCCGTCCTTAGTTCCCTGTGTGGACCCTTACTATCCCAATGCACCCTCTTGTCTCGGGCAGCCCCACTCCTCCCTCAGAGTCCCCAGGGCTGCATTTTCTAGTGAGTGCTCCACAGGTCAGCCTCCCCCTCAAGATCAGGACCAGACTCCCTGCAAGTGTAGGTTGGGGAAAGTCCGTGGGTGTGTTTCGCCTGTAGGGTCCCCAGGTGCTCGACAACAGATCTCTGCTTCCACCCAACAGCCCTCCACACACAGGGCTCTCTGCAGCCCGTGGAACCCTCGCCTCAATATCACACTTATTCCCCATGCCATTGTGGGAAAGTCTGACCAGCATCACAAGACCTGGGCCATGAGGCCACTGAGCAGCAACATATCCCGAGAGTCTCCAGCTCAGCCCTGTTGTTTTCATTGCCGGTCAAAACAGACCGTCCCTGGCATGGGGGCCTGGTGGATGTGTTTCGTTATCATTTAACATGAGGACTGGTGTTTAACTGGTTCTCCTCTTCCCCAGGGCACCTGCTCTGAAATCTCAACGATGCATTCCTAGCGGGAAGGTGATGCCGTTTCTCTGAGGTGCCAAGCATCTCCAAAAGGGCCAAGGTCTGCTGCTCAGAGCCCAGTTGGGCACTGGGACAGCAACACTGCAGCGGTCTGTAAGTCTCTCTGCTGGCCGCCAGTCACCCTCCAGGAGCCAACAGCCCCCAGGTGTTGGTGCCTCGCTCCACCAAGAGGTGTGTGTTTGCCCCTGAGGTTCCCTGGCCAGCAGGAGGCAGGCCTGCCTGGAGGAGGCGGGCCGGGAGGAAATGCAGCCCCACAGCTGGCCAGGCACAGACACCACACTCACCAGCCTGCAGAGCCGGGCAGAGAAGGGCTGTGGTTCCTGAGCTTATTCTGTGTGCAAAGCGCACGGCGGGCACCCCAGAGATGCCCTAGACCCTCATTAGCTACCCAGATGGGGTAGATAACATGTGGAATGCGGTATCACCCCAGCATTCCCATGGGATGCGGACCTCAGCTGCAGGACGTGGAAGGCCCTGTTGTCCTATAGGAAGGACAATAGCCCCCAACGTAATTCAGGGGCACCGGGGCCCAAGTTCAGAAGCACGTTCACACTCGGCAATGTTCCTTACGTTACATCCAGACCCAAGAGACTTACAGCTGAAAGGTCTACTATCCGGTCACCTCTCGGGGACAAAAACACAGAAGTGAGAGCCACTGATGTCACTGCCCAGGTGGGTGGTGGTTCTGGCCCTGAGGGCCCTGGACACCGGGCTCTGGTGCGCACGCCCTCAGCGGGGCTGGCCGCCAGCTGCCATGGGGTCGCCGGCTCCTGCAACATAGCCGCACTGTGGATGGGGGGACGTGAACCCTGGGGACTGGTCAGCGTCCAGCAATGAGCCCCAGGGGGCAGCACTCGAGGGAGAAGGGGGCACGCTACCTGCAGCAGTGCCAGCGCTCCCACCAGGGGCACTCTCAAGCTACCATCTGCCCTGCAGAACACGCAGAAGCGCATGCTTCCCAGGGGTCCCCCCAGACGCACAGCAGACAGAGCCTTATGGGCAGAGACTAGCAAAATGTTGTGAAATAACTAGGAGGTGGTGAGCTTTGACTATATGTTACCTTGGGTTTGAATAGGATTTATTTCACCGTGAGCTTACATAAGCGGTGTTCCTAAGGGCTATGTTCAGAGCAAGAGCCCTAAGAAATGAAGCAAGCAGCTCCCACAGCCTAGCGCTCCACCAGCTGGGAAGGAAGACCGGGCAGGCATTGCACGGAGGCTGAGAGGTCAAGCAGAGGAAGACACTCCGGGGGCACCCAGAGCTATCGGGGCCGAGCTGAACAGGAACAGAAATGGTCGTGGCGAGGTGTGGGGCAGATCCTGGGAGGCCCTGCACTGCGGCCTGCTACCCTGCCACCAAAACCCAATCCAGGCCACCCTGAGACCCGGACCGCTCTCACCAGCACGGTTTGGAAAGCAGCAGCCCATCTGGGAACGGGAAAGGTTTGAAAGGGGGTCTGTACAGTTGTCAAAGCACCTGCTGGCTCTACTCGGCTCTCCTGTGGGAGAACAAACCTGTCTCAACAGCAATAGCTTCAGTCAACCCCGGTGCAATGGCCAAGCCTAGAAACAGGAAGCAAAGGGGAGATCTTGAGAGGGCTGAACCCTGTTTCCCGGGTCACGTGCGGGGGATAGCTGGGCCCAGGACTGGGGGATGGAAAGAACACAGCTGAGGTTCTATTCTAGGAAGTTTCCCTTTAAGTCTGCGAGGGTGGGAGGGGAGCCGAGCGCTGAGGACCAAGGTGTGCCAAGCCCTTTGCACAAGCCTTATGCACTTAACTCACTTTGATGACTGAAACCACGCTGGCAAGGGAGGTATTCTTGCCCCACCTTACAGATGGGAAAGCTCAGTTTCAGAAAGATCAGGAAGCTTGCACAAGGACCCCATAGCTCAGATCCTCCCAAATACCAGGTCACATACCCCGAGGTACTGACTTAGCGCTGGCCACACTTCTGGGACAGCACCCGTCCCATTCTCTCTCTCCCGTCCCTGTCCAGTAGCACCCCTTCGGGGCTGCAAAGTGGCCAAAGCCCCGCAGGCAACCGCACGTGGGTGGGAGTCCAGACTCCATTCCTCCCTGGTAACTGCCACTTGCGAGACCTCCAGCAGCTTCAGTACTGGAACTATGAGTCGGACCTAGGGACAGCTCCCACTTTGCGATACTGTCCTGGGGTAAAGTGAGACCGTGCAACTGGCATGCTCTGTGCCAGGCCTGTGCGGGGCAAGCTCTGGAGGGCAGCTGTCACCGGCTGGAGAGCACAGCACTGGGAAGAAGGATCCGCTTGATGGTCCCTCCCCCCGAGGCCCTGGGCCTGGATGTGCACAGGGCACAGTGAGGACAGTGAGGGGGACCCACCTCCCACAGGGGGGACCTGACTGCCCACATGCAGGGCACTCTTCCCGGTTCTTTGCAAATACAATTGTATTTAACCTAATGAGTCAGGGTAGTAAGTGTGACCATCCACGTGACTTAGCAACATGAAAAGTAAGTGACACCCCCCAGGTCCCGCTTTGCCCTTTTGGGGACAGCCAGGCCAACACCCTGCTTCTCCAAGGAAATGGGAATCGGGTGCCCACAGCACCCTCCCTGATGCCTGTGCCCCTGAGAGCCTCTCTCCTGGGTGCCCAGAGCCATGCTGGGTGAGGAGAACCATCCATCAGCCACTGTGGGGATTTACCCAGCGCTCTGTCCCCTGCTTGGCCCTCCTCCCTGCCTGTGGTCATTTCAGTGGGACACAATGACGGGTGAAGATAACTCAGCAGGTAATGTTACAAGGGCTTCGATGCCAGCCCCAGCTCTGCCCACCCCTCCTTCACTGAGGGTCTCTGAGGTCCCAGCATGTCCTCATCTATAAAAGGGGAGGACACTGACTCCACGGTGCTGCTAGGAGGGGAGTGCCTGCAGGAACATCCAACACCTCCCTCCACTCAGGTGCAGTCCCGAGCTCGGGTTGGCTGGGTGCCCAGGGCAGACTCACCCACCAGAGCCTCCCTGGCTTCCTTGATGCTAATGTGGGGATAAGAACACCTACCTGCTCTGTCGGGTCACCGTGTGTCAGGCAAGGTCAGGGCCCGGAGCCAGGCACCCAGCATGGCTCTCATGCCCCGTGGTTGCAATTAGCTCTCATAGGACCTGAAAACTGGCTCAAGGTCCCGACAGAGAACGGCATGGGGTCCTGGTGACAGCTTGTGGGAGGGAAGTCCTAGGGTGTCCGTGCACTTGTGGCTCTTACAGTGTTCAGAGGACCCCCTTGGGGAAGAACCCACCACGATAAAGCCAGGCTGAGGCTCACAGAAGGAAAAGAAAACCAGGTGCTTCGTCTACAGCTCTACGTCTTTAAGTCTCCTTTTCTCAAAAGGTTGATGCTAATCAAACTGTCCCAGGAGCCTAAGCTACTTTGCTGGAAAGGAATGGGGTTTTGAAGTCGGATGACCTGGTCATAAAGGCAGGTCTGTGGCTGCTACATGACTACAGATAAGTCACTTACCCTCTCTGAGCCTCTGCCTCCTCACTTAGACAATGGGAAGAAGAAGAGAATTGACCTCCTAGGACCATGAGGAAGGTCAAACAGGATGCAGAGCAAGCTGTAGAAGGTGAAGGCCTAGGAGAATGTGGGCTATCACTTACTGCAAAGAGAAGGCAACCTTCAAGGTTCAGTCTCAGAAATCAGAACCTTGGGAAGTCAGTGCGTCCCCCGTTATGGGTCTGATTTCCCTACTTCCGTTTTAACGGACTCTGTGTACTTGTGTCCACCCCTACAAGCCCCTTCACCTCTTTCTGGGAGAAGCCAAAGTACAAAAGCAAACAAGACAGCTCCAGGGCGGAAGATGGCAGGTCAAGTGCTCTTACAGCCCTTCTTCTCAGGAATGGGGTCAGAGGCGAGGCCCACCAGCCCCTACCCCAGCGACCCAGCCTGGACAAAGGGGGTCTGCTCCCCAAAATACCACCCAGAATCTCCTGGTTCAGTACCTTCAGCCTCAGAGCAAAAAAAGCAGGTTTTGCTCTCTATGCAATTTTTAGAAGCAAAACACTTTTCAGAAACTTTTTTTCTAATGTACCAACCACGCAGAGCAGAGTGCAGCCTGTATTGGGGTTTAGATAAGACCAGCCAGTAGGTGGGTGAGACACTCAAGCTGCCACCGCATTTCAAACATAGCACACGATGCGCTGCACAAACCCCATTCATAAACCTGAGTCGCAGGCCTCCAATGGGAGCTGGGTACAGGTATAAATAGCCAGTACGTGTCAAACAGAAGAAAGGAAAGCAGGGTTGGGGAACAAGGTGGAAATCATTGTGCCCAATTTAAACAACAAACATCTCAGCCTTGTCATTATCTACAACGCCCGAGAACAACTCCTCTCTGAAGAGGAGGGAAAGTCAAATGGAAAATTCTCAACCAGGGGGGTGTCCCCACGTGTAGGAACGATGCGGTGGCATGTGACTTCTGAGTCGCTCCCCGGCCGCCGGACGTGTGAGCACAGGGCAGGTGCTGCCGCGTTTTCTGGGCACGCGGCTGCTCAGGGTCCTTGGCGCAAGGCGGCTGGGACAGGCTGGAGCCATCCATCAGCAGTCATGGATTCCGTGATGCTTCTGGACCGACGGTCGAAGGGTACAGTTTGTGGGGGCCAAGAACTAACACTTTGAACTTGTGAACATTTTACAAAATCATCTTTCCCTTGGATTCCTGCCTCCCCTTGACTTTGTACTTAACTCATGACCAATGCACAGCCCCAGGCTCTGTTCCTGGCCTCGCCAAGCGGGCTCTCCCGTGGAAGAGCGTGAAAACAGCCAGCCTGTGGGCTCTGAGATGGTCAGGGCTGGAGGCAAATCTGTGCATCCTCCAGGCTGTCCCATAGAAGCACAGTGCATGGCCAGGGGTCAGAAGAAACATGAGAGTCTCAGGCAACCCACGACACCCCCAAGGCTCAGCGGGTCCCACGCCCTCGGCCTGGATTCTGGGTCATTCCGTTCTGGGCAGGCCCCGTGCAGACTGCCAGCCTCCCCTCCTGTGGTCCCGGGGCTCTGTGTGCATGGTGCAGAGCTGCCGGAGAGGGGCATGCGCTCAAGTGGCAGCAGTCCTTGCCCAAGAGAGGTCCCATGGCCCAGAAGGGATCGCAACCCGAGGGCAGGCTGGGTAGTAAGCCCTGCACTCGGTGACCTCGGCCCACCGCTGCTGCAGGAGCCCACAGTCCACAGGTGTCTCTCACGTGTCCCCATCTGGGCCCGGCACCCATGAACTCAGCCTCGGAGGACGTGTGCAGTCTGAGTTAAGAGCTCACTAGCGTGTAGATCATGCTGAAGGCAGAGAGAAAAGGAAGAGAAAGAGTGAGTGGGAACCCGCGAGGGACTCAGACTGACCATCCCCTGAAGGTCCTTCCCCAAGCCGGACCCCATGCCTTCTCTCTCACCCCGGTTCTGGAGGATCTACCCCTCCGCCCACCAGCCCCACTCCTTCCCACCACATTGGACTAAACCTGGGCCGTGAGGGTGTACCGGGTCCCTTGGGTAGAAAATATCATTGCTCCAAGCACAGGGCATCATTCTCACGTGTGTTTTATTACGCCAGCTGCCCCTCCTTCCTGCAACTGAAAGCAAGGTCCCCGGGGCGGGGTGTCCAGGGGGCTCCCCTCCCACCACCTGCCGCAAATGTGATGCCGCGTCATCCCCCACTGCTGGGGAGAAGCCCGTCATCCCTCTTCTGAGGACTGATGTGGGAACGCAGGCCCCCTGGGCATACAAATGAAACGGATTCTGAGCTGGGTCACCCCCTGTGTTGAAAACTCCCATGTTTAACGAGATCCAGGCAATGAGCATGCAGTAAGAGCAGGTGTCCTAAGGTCGTGCCCCAGCACCAGCAGGGGAGGAGGGATGCGGCCCTGTGCTTTCAGCAAGGGCTGCCGTCTCATTCTGCAACGTCAAGGAGCGCTCCATGCCGAAATATACCACTTTGCCTTCCTGCACAAAGACAAACAACCACCTGTTCCCATGAGTGAGAGAAAAAAGGATCATCTAAGAAAAAAAACCAAGGGGAAGTGACTGTTTTACTTCTAACCGTATCCAGCTTCCGAGGCCCAGCGCGCTCCTCTGAGCAGCTCAAGTCCCATCTCTGAGAACCCGGCACACCTCGTGTCCAGGGAGCATCGCTGACCAGGCCGGAGCTGAAGGGTCTCCCTGCACTCGAGGGAGCCGGCGGCAGGAGAATAGGGGAGGTCGCGTGAGAAACTCAAGGTCACAGACTCAGGGAGGGCAAGGCAAGGAGCCACGTCCCATGGCCAAAGCCAGTACTCTCTCCATGATGACACCGAGTGAGGTCATGGATGCTCTTTACCCACTCTATTCACTTTCAGACTCAGCATTTATTGAGCACCTCCTGCATGCCAGGCACCATTCTCGGTGCTGAGAGACAGTGGTGAGCGTGCAGCCCAACACCTGCCTGGAGGAGCACAGAGCCAAGCTGAAACAGTAACAAGGAGCTCGTGAGCACCTACTGTGCACCACGCTCTGGCCAGGGCACTGCAGACACAGAACCCATGTCATCTGTATGCCCAGGGGACTGGTGAATGAGACCTTTGAGGTGTATGCCACCACGTCGGCCAGAGAGAAGATAATCGTAGAGGGAGAGGAATAAACATGAAGAAGCCTGCTACGACCCACAGTGAGGGGCAGGAGGCCAGTGCCACGCCCCCTCCTGGTTTGACAGATGGTTATCTGGTACGGGCAGACCGTCCACACTGGACTAACCCGCTAGTGTTTGCATCCCTGTTAGCTAGGATCCGTCCCAGGAGCTGGCAAGCCTCTCCCGGCCAACAGGGCACGTGCGGGGTGGCCAGCACAGAGTTGGAGAAGAGCCCAAGCTCTGGGGCCAAACGCATCTCAGGGCCTTGGACACACTTCTCAATCTCTGCAAGGTCCTGTAAAATGCCAACCACACCTTGATAGGGTCCCAGCAGCTGTCACTTCGGTCTGTCACCATGCTCAGCTTGGATCCAGCTGTCTGCATGCATGGGTTCCCCTCTCCCCCTGTGACAGCAGCTACCAGTCCCGTGTGCCCACAAGCGCTGGCTCTAAGGGGCTGGGAGTTCTGGGCCAGAGATACCAGATTCAACAAAGAAGGGGGAGTCCTGGCTGCCACCCAAGGTCCCTGTGAGGCAGGAGAAGCAGTTCCAATTTGGTTTAGCGATGAAATAATTAACAAATGCAATACGAAGGCAGGGCCAGACTGAACGGAAGGACAGACAGCCGAATGCAGTGTCTGGGACATGATGTTTATAGGATGGTCACACTCAGCCAAGGGGCAGGAGCCACCGCACACACACACCCGCTGCCCCCCCACCCCTGAAGCCCCCACAGCCCCACAGGGCCGGGAGGTGCTCTGCTGACTGTGACTTCCCAAGTCTTCTTTCCCACAATGGACAGGCCCTGGCAACAGGACTGAAATGAGGGAGTGTGACCTGCCTCCGTCTCCGTCCGGACCACGGTGGATCCTAGGCTATGGGGCAGGAGTCTGGAGGGCACAGCTGCCTCTGGGACAGGCTCGTGATTCTGCAGTGGGCCATCTACAACACCTCCCAGGGAGGCTGAGCTCACCCATGCATCTCATTTAGCCCCTGGTGCCAAGTGTCCAAGCCTGGAGGAGTGGGGCCACCCTCTGTAGGTTTCCCAAGACAGGAAGCAGCCTAAGCGAGCTTCAGTGGCTAGAAAGTTCCAATTCGGAGTCAGAGAGACCCAGGCAGGTCAGCTGGGCACCTATGAAATTTCCAGAGATGTGCCAGAGACCCTCAGGCTCCTTGTACACTGAGCAGACAACTGGCCCAGGAGTCCCCATAGAGAAGGAGGGAGAAGAGGGTCACCCTGAGCCAGGACCAACCCTTGACTCCAAGGAGAATGTGGCAGAACTCTGAATCCCCTCCTAGGCTAAGTTATCCCAGAGGTATGTTACACGCCTGGGGCTCTGAGTCTTCTGACACTGGGATGTGCGGGGGTGAGGGGCAGACCCAAGCAGCACCCCCAGGGCATTGCCCAGCCCCAAAATCCTGATTCAGCCGATCCAAACCCAGGAATCTGCAGTTTCCAGAAGCAAAGCTACCTCCCCTCCCCACCCCCACCCCCATTTCTTATGCAAAAAGCCCAAAGACCACACTTGATAAGACTTTTCTAGATCTTTCCCAAGACAACCAGCAGTGCAGACGCCATGTTTGGGATCAGACTTGAGATGCACCATTAGCTGTGACGTGGGAAAACATCGGACGTCTGGGATCCTATTTCCTGGTTGTTACCATGTGGGCGGTGAGGCGTTTAGCCCCCAGGCTGAGCGACAGACGCCAAGCTCTCAACTCGAAGCATGGCTCACTTTTAAATGTGGATAAATGCACCACTCTCCAGCCCGCCCCAAGCTTGGGGAGGCCTTGCTAACAACCCACCCTCCTTTTCCTCGCCCAGGGATCAACAGTGCCCTGGGAGGGGGCCCAAAGAGGAAGAGGAGGGACACTTTAGGAAAAGGTGCTCTGGAGGCCCCGGCCATAAGGCAGGCAACTTAAAACCACCTGCCTGGGTAGGCCGCTCAGCGCAGCGGTGCAGACGGCGCGGGGCTGGGCAATGCAGTCAGCACGGTTTCCCTCACCAGCACAGTGATATGTAACATCGGGACAGTCGTGAGCGAGAGCACGCAAGGACCCCGCTTGCTCCTTCGAGGTGCACGACCGCCCCCCAGGGTCTCTGTTCTGTTCCCCAGATGCTTCCACATGGACTAGGGGCCACAGGGGACCCAAGTGGCTGAGCTAGGGAGGGAGCCCTATGGGGAAGGAGTGACAAGGTGCTTGTGACCAACCACCGCCCTAGCAGGGTGGGGACACTGTTTCTCTGTGAGGCCCTAGGGATGTGCCAGCCAGGGGCTGGGCCTCCTGCAGGACCCTCCCTGCCATCACACCTCTGCACAAGCCCAGACTCCTGACTGGGACTGAGGGCTAGCATCGGACCCACGTGGCTATGAGCCCCCCTCTCACAGACCGCCCCCCGCCCCCCGCCCCCAGCAGGACCCAGAGCAAATGGAGGGACAGATGCTCACCAGTAAAGGTAGTAGAAGAAGGACAGCAGATAGAACGCCAATTTACACCAGGCTTCCTTCTGACAGTAGCTCAAGGTGTCCGCGTTCATGACCGCCGGCGGGTCATAGGCGAGCTCCGAGCTGTCGGCTGGACAGTGGAAATACCTGCAGAGACAGAGAACACAGCATTCTTCGCTCTGGGGCTTGGCAAGACATCCGAGGGGTCTCTGCCCTCATCGCTGCCCAGCCCTCAGAGCTGCTCCCAGACACACAGACACGCCGGCAGCACGGGAACTGTGCCCCCAGACAGAGCTGCTCGACGGAAGGAAACCGAGTCACGTGGAGGGACCAAGAAAAGTCTCCTTGCTCTGGGTGTCAGCCCGAAAAGCGGCAGCGATAGAACGTCATGGCTACCAACCGACCCCATTCTACCCTAATCAGTAATGACCCCAGGTCTCATGCTGTCCTCCACGCAGACCCTCTTCTCAAATTTGGAATGCTAGGGGAGGGATGTCACATTCCCGCAGGAGTGTGGTGGGGTTCAGACACTTTTGTTCTTGGTAGAAGGACCCAGAACGGCCAAAGAGCATTGGCCACGGTGGGGAGAGAGCAGCAGAGGGACCTGGGGAAGCCAAAGCACAGGGTGTGGGACGGAGAAAGGCTGAAGCAAGCTTTATCTCCATGGAAACATCTAGTGGAGGCCAGGACTCTGGTGGTGAGGCTGGGCGGGACACGAGGGCCACCCCAGGCTGACTTCTAGCCCCTGGCACAGCCTCAGCGGACTGCTCACTCGCATGAAGGAGGCTGGAGGCCAGACCAGAGAGGGGCCCTGAGCAGCAGATTCTGGGGCTCAGAAAAGTGCCCTGTCACTAGGAACCCCGGCCCTGATGTTGTCCACCCTCCCCTCGCAGAGAACAGCGACAACGTCAGTCATCACAAGATGCCAAGAGGACGGCACAAGCCAGGTTCAGTGATGCCAGGTGGCTCACAGGCCTCACTCCTCGCCTCCCCGGGGGCAGACTGCAAACCCATGGGCCTCGTGGGTACCGCAGCTCAGTGGAGAGAGTCTGGGCTCTGCAGCTCACCAGCCACCAGACTGACCCCTCTGAGCCTCAGCTTTGTCATCTGTAAAATGGGGGGGGGGGATGCATTGAGATGACTGGGTACAGGATGCAACACTCTGCCAAGAACGGGGACTAGACAGAGGTGCCCCTGCTGCTTTCCACCAGCACCTGAAGGCCAGGGCAAGAGGGGCCGGGTCTGCAGACAACATCATGGCCTGGGCCCGGGGGGAGGCGGGAGCAGAAGCCCAAGGAAGTCCGTCTTCAAGGACTCTGATTTTCAAAGGACCCTCCGCTCCTCATTCCTTTTTGTTTTCTGAGCACTTAGGAAGTGGAAGTAGGCTGGAAGTAGGCTAGATGGTCAGACAAGGTGGGTCCCCACTCTGGGATGAGGAGACCACAGCCACTCCCACCTCGCCCCGTGCCCCACCCCCACCCATGGGTGAAACAGAGAAGTGACTGCATCTCACAGGGTTGTGTGGATACTGCGTGAGCTAAGCCCACACAGTAACCAGAGCCAGCAGGAAATACATTCCAACACCACCCCATGTTCCCACCTGACTGCTCTCCAAGTTCAGACTTTAAGGGGTTACCCTCACTCAAAACAGGACTCTCTCATGGGTGCCTGGGGGGCTCAGTGGGTGAAGCGTCTGCCCTCAGCTCAGGTCATGATCTCAGGGTCCTGGGTTTGAGCCCCACATCAGGCTCCCTGCTCAGCAGGGTGCCTGCTTCTCCCTCTGCCTGACGCTCCCCCTGCTTGTGTCCTCTCTCTCTTTTTCTCTCTAACTTACTCTCTCTATAAAACAAATAAATAAATTAAATCTTTATAAAACAACAACAGGACTGTCTTGTGTAACTAAGTCATTTTCTTTCTCCCTAACCTGCACTTTCTCTTCTCCTCCTACCCCTGGTCAGCGGCGCCATCCCTTCCCAGCCAGCAGCTTCGAGGCTACCCCTGCCCCACCCTCCACGTCTGCTCACTGGCCAAAGCTAAGTTCACCTCCACGGACCCTCTCTGTCCCTTCCAAATTCGACTACTCAGTCACACTGGGAGTCAAGCTCCATCCTCTCTTCCCCTGTGAGTCCATGGTGATGTCCTAATTCCAGATTCCCAAGTTCACCCTCCTACCCATCCGCACAGCTGCCGCCTGTCATTTTCCTAAAACCCAGATCAGGCAATGCCACTTTCTACCCCAAAAGCTTCTGAGAGCTTCCATTTCCTGTTGAAGACGTTGATTCCAACTTCCCCAATGGAGCGTTTCGGACCCTCCACCCTGGTCCCTCTGCTGCCTGCCAACCCACGCCCATTCATGTTCACTCACCTCCTTCCAAGAATCCTGCATTCAGTGGCACTGAACCAGGGCCCTTCCCTGGCACACCAAGTGCTGTCTTACCTCCGAGCCTGCGCCCACGCTAGCCACCCAACCTGCAGACTCCACGCTGTCCCCCTGCCGGTCCCCAATTTACATGTTTGTTTCCCTACATGCCTAAGTGTGTTCCTCACATCTGCTAAGACTCTTCTTCCCTCTGCCACCGGGGTGAATGCCCCTCCTTGGAATCCCCTCCAGTGCCTGGCACGAGGCGTGCCTCCTGTGTCTGCTAAAGGAAGGAGCATGTGCTTTAGACATGACAAATGCAAGCTACGTTTTATGGTAGAGGGACAGTGATGAGATGTCTGGGAGCAAGGGGTAAAGGGGGCTTCATTTACCCCCACAACTGCCTTCTGCATTTCGATTCCCCCTCCCTACGTCCTAAGTCCAGATGGTGACCATATTTTACAAAAAGCCCAAATCATGTGATCTGATGCATAGTCTTGACAGAGAATAGAATATTTAAAATCAGAAGTGTCCCAGAAAATCCAGCCCATCTGGTAGTTTTTAAGATACAATTCAGGGGGGCTTGGGGTGCCCCATCGGTTAAGAGCCCAACTCTTGGTTTCGGCTAAAGTCATGATCTCAGGGTCATGAGATCGAGCCCCAGGTCAGGCTCCATGCTGGGGATGGAGCCTGGTTGGAATTCTCCCTCTGCCCCCATTCTCTCCCTAGGATAAATAAATCTTAATATATATATATATGTATGTTCACATACCAGAAAATTCACCTTTTAAAAGTATACAATCCAATGATTGTTGGCACATTCATAGACTTTTCCGACTATCAGTAGTAACTAGTTCAGAATACAGTCACACCTGAAGAAGACCCATACTCCTTAGCCGTCCCCATCCCCTCCCTCCTTGTCCCTAACCACCACCCACCGTATTCCCTTCTCTTCAGAGCTGCCCATTCTGGACCTTTCCCATAAATGACCTCTTGGGACCTTCTTCTTTCACTTGTCACCCACGTCACAGCACATGTCAGTACCTTATTGCCTTTTATTACTAAACACGTGCCTCACAAGGACACACTGTTCCTTGTTTACCTACCCCCCTGTTGACAACAATCTGGATGGTTTCCTTTTGGAGATGATTGTGAATCATGCAAAATCATAAGACTGTGAATCTTAACACCAGTCCCCGAGGGACTCCCATCCGGGAGTCGCCCGGAGAATGGGTCTCCGAAAGGCTGGGGAGGGAGGGAGGCACGGGGCAGCCTGTCTGTTTGGACAATGGACAACGTTGTCTCTGCGGGGCTGGCCGCCCATGCAGGAAGGAGGAAGCCCAGAACAGTCCCGGGCAGACTCACCTCCAGAAGTGATAGAAAAGTAGAGGGACGTTCAGCCCCAGGGTGAGCCACTCCTGAGCGCACAGGAACATGATGCAGAAGAGGCTGTGGATGGAATATTCCGGAAGCACCAGCTGCAGGGGGAGCAGAGACACAGGCCTGCATCAGTGGGAGGGAGAGTTACTCCTGTCCCGCCGGCTGCCACCGTGCTGGCCTCCCTGACACCGTGGCCCAGCTCTGCTCGGTTCTCCTCCTTGGGGTCTCAGAGCCATGCTTCCTACCCAGGTCCAACGGACACAGGCTCTCAGCATCCTACTTACCGGAACAGGGTGCTTGCTTCTGGGTCACCTCTGCATGGTCACTTAAGGCAGGAGGAGACACCCCCAGAGGGTTTCCACGGTTTTCTAACCACCCTGCTCCTGGCTTCCGGGTCCCTACATACCCTCCTATACAAACTCGCACACCTCCAGCAAACAAGCATATTTGTTTCAAAGATAGGCGGGCCAGGAAAGCACTGAGAAACAACATTTCGCCGGATGTGGGTGCACCGAGGGGAGCCCAAGAGAGCGAATGGCAGTGACGATGGAGGAGAGAGAGGCCAGCCTGGACCAGGAAGGGGCCGATGCTGGGGAACCAGCAGGAAGACGGAGCTTGCCAGCCCCCAGTGCAGCCAAACGGGGGTAAATGATAAAAAGAGCTTCCAGTCATGAACTCCCCAGGGTGTTTAAGAGAAACCAAAGTTGTAACAAAGATCACAGCGACTATAAAGGAGAAATCTGTTCCCCAGACCAGTAAAGACATCCCAAGGTGGAATGGGACGTGCACCCTCTTCCCCATCACATAGAAGCCCAGATGCAGCTTGAATGCCTCCACACTCCTAGAAAAACCTTTCCAGCCAGCCCTGCAGGCTTGTCTCCAATGTGAGTTCAGTCCCCGCTGTGAGGATCTAGCTCTCCCAGCGCCAAGCCAAGCATGCACAATTGTCAGGGAGACCTCACGGATTTCAACCATGCCCAACTTCTGTTACTCCACCTGGACTGACCCCCTGCCCAGGCCCCAGGCCTGACCTCTTCATCCTGGCAGATATTTCCACCCAGATACTCCCCGACCAGCCCCGCTCCCCCTGCCACGGCAAACCAGCCAGCTCCGGCTCCTCTGTGGCACCTCTCCCCTCTCTGGTCTGCTTGCCAGTTCTCCTCCTCACACACCTGTTTTTTTTTTTCCTCTTTCCCCAGTACTGCCCCTGCTGGTCTGGGCCCCTGTACCACTTCCCTCAGCGAGGGCAAGAACTTTCTGGCAGGTTTCTGGCCCTGCACACATGCTCCTGGTCCAGGAGAGCACTCCTCTCTGCCCCCGCACAGGCCTCTTGGCTCAGCTCCCAAATCCACAAACTTGCTCTGCCTGTGATTTTACTCACATTCAAAGTGCTTTAACTGCTTTTACGCATCTTCCCGTTTGCTGGTATAGACATTCATTCCTGGCATTAGCCCAAAGAGATCTGCAGCTGGCTACTAGCCTGAGGATTTGGAGAGGGTATAATGATGCCTCTGCTTTGTCTTCACCACAGGGCACCCTCCCAGCCCACACACAGGGGGACGGTGGGTCTGCCGAGCCGCCGGGATAAGCGTGTCCAGGACCAGACATCCTGGGAGCCCCATGGGGAAGGCAGCCATGAGACCCACTCTCCGTGGACTCAGACAAGCTTTTCAGCTGTCACCACGTGGGGCTAAAAATATCAGCGCAGTATCTACAAGTGTTACATAAGTTCTGGCAGTTACATAATGGTCACTATGCGGTGCTGAGCAAGGCAACTGACCACGCGGGGTCTTCCCTCCCTCATCTGGAAACAGCAGCCCTGACGACCTACCGGCGAGGCTGCTGGCGGAACAGAGCTTCTCCCCTGGAGGAGGCTGCTCTCAAAGGCAGAGCAACGTCGGCAGGGGAGGCGCTCTGTCATGATGAACGGGACCACTGCAGTCACCAACAATCATACAAACACCTGCTAATCCCAACCTCGGGTGGGTCCTTTGTCACTCTTACCCAGAACCGATTCTGGTTCCCAGATTCTCCTCCATCCAGGCTCCTCTGAACCACGACCCCACCCCTGCTTAAACCAAGCTCCAAGCTTCTCCCAGCGAGGACAGAAACCAAACTTGCCTCTTCCACTGAGAAAATCCACCTCTGCCTGTTTTCAAGGACCCCGGACAGGGATATCCTATGTCTATCTGCCCCTGGGCTGGTAGGTGTGAAAAGGAAGGATAACGTCCTTTCATTTGATTCCCCCAAAACAGAAGCCCTCCTGGGATGAGCAGGGAGGAGGTGATTTTCTCAGGAGCATTGAGGAGGAAGCACCTGTGCAGCTGGTCCCCAGGTGAGAATCACACCCAGGTTCACCTCAGAGGAGGGGCCATGGGAAGGAGGGAAAGAAGGGTCACGTGCCTGGAAACCTGGGATTTCCCTGACCTGGAAGACAAGGAGAAAAGTATCCCAAGTGTTGGCAGGACCTTTCTGAGACCCTTTGCTCGAAGGAGGCCACTTTCTCTGTAGTCACTCTGGACGAAGGGCTCCTGGAGGGTAGCTGGGCAAGAGCCCAGGCCAGCTGGGGGCAGGGAAGAGGGAGCAGCCTGGGCCCCTAGGCCTGCCTCCCAGTGGCACAGCCTCCCTGCAGGCCTCTGATCCCCTGGTGCTGGGGCCTGATGCCTGGGCCTGGGATGGCGTGATTAGCTGGGACCCTGATAGCAAGGCGTGGTTTGGGCTGACCTAAGCATTGCCTATTTAATGGTGCCAGCCAGTTGAAGTTTTTGACCTCCTGCAATGGGCCCCACTGTTCACCCAATATTCTAAGGGGTGATTGCATGACTCTGGTACGCAAGTGCCCAACGCAGAATCACCTGGTCTAGAACTTTAACTTGAAAAGCCACCATAAGCCAATCAGATGCGTGCAGAGGCATGTCCCTGGGCCTGGCTCTGAGCCCTGCACAACTAGCAGCAATCCCTGGGGCCTGTCCCTTGTCCAGGTCAGGGTCAGACCTGCGTGGCTGCTCCCAGGGACTTGGCCCAGCCTCTAAGGACACCAGTCCCCCATCATGTTCCTGTCGGCCTTTTCTAAACACCAAGAGCCCAAAGAGAATTGGAGGGCAACAGCGAGGAAAGGGCTTCCCTGCATGGGTCCCAGCACGTGAGGACAGAAGAATTTGCCTTCCCTGGGGAGGCCGGTGATCAGCAAGGGCACAGAGGTGGACTGGGAGCCAAGTGGCGTGGTTTCCAGCCCCCCATGCTCCAGCCCCATGGGCCTCCCACCCTCTCCTTTCCTGCTCCCTCCCTGAGTACATTTCACGCAGACCGACCAGAAGAGTCTCTGCAGCCCTCTTGCCCACCCACATGGACTCACTTCTCTGCAACAGAGGCACAGAGAGAGAAGGTGGGGAGCTGACCCACATCCCCATTGCCCACTGCTCCTGGTTCCCCAGCATGTGGACAGCCCAGTTCACAGCTCAGCTGGGAGACCCCGGCTGACCAAGCTGTCCCACGTGCTCCAGACACGCACACGGCCACGTGGACTCCCCAGGTTCCCGCTTACCCTGCCCCAACTCCCACAGCCACACTGTCCTTCCTGCTCTGGCTGCTCCTGGAACCAGCTCCCAGCCCAGCTGATGGCCGTCAGCTTGGGCACCTGTGGCCCCATTACCACCCCCTTGGGCCCTGCCCACCACCTGCTGGGGACACCAATACACTGGGGAAATGCCCCTCCTTGATCCAGGAGGGAAATGTGCCTGCCCAACCCCACGAGGAAGAAGGTTCCTTTGGTCAGAATTCATAGAGGTCTCAGCTCCGTTTCTGGAAGAGAGGGAAGCTGAGAACAAAGGGAACAGAATGGGCTTTGCTAAAGGCTCACCTCCCTGATCCTCCCCCGATGCCTGCTCCTCCAGCCCACTTCCTGAAGCCTCGAGCTTCTAGCAGTGCTCCTCAAACCTCAATTGGGACTGCTGCTAAAACACACATGGCTGGGGCTCACCCCCAGAGGTTCGGATTTCACATATGTGGGGAGACTTTCCCAACCAGATCCCAGAAACCCACTGGGAACACTGCTCCTCACATGGTGCTTCCAGGACCGGCATCACCAGCATTGCCTGAGAGCTTGTGAGAAATGCAGAACTGGGGCTCCAGACCAGATGGGGAGAACCAGAACGTGCAGTTAACAGAACCACCAGGGAATCTACATGCACATTCAAGTTTGTGAAAAGCCCCTCAGCATCGACTCCCAGAAAAGGGTCCACCCCACTGCCTGCCACAGAATGCCTGGGGTGTGCATGTTAAAATGCAGATTTCTAAGTCCTAGACCAGTCTATGCAGGGAGACGCTCCAGGCCAGGAATCTGCATTTTTCACAAGTGACCCAGGTGATTTTGTTAAACGCTGGAGCTAAGATTCACAGACCAAGGGCTCAAAGAGGACACAAGGCAGAGGCTTCCTTTCTGAAAACCTGGAGTCTCCGCCCTCACCCCCAACCCCCAGCGGGACCGTGACCATCTACACTCATGGACTCAAGTAGTGGGCAGGCAGCCTTCACAGGTAAGAGAGGTGTTTCTGGCTCCCAGTTCCCCTGACCTCCACCGTGTGGGATAACACTCTGGAACCTCCCAGGGATGGGGGCCATCTCCCCCATCATCCTACACCACCCAAACCCCAGCCTCCTGTCCTGAGACCCTCCTGTTCCCAGCAGGCTATCCACTCCCAAAACCCAGCTCCTTCCACCTGTCTCTGACCTTGCTGCTGTCCCAGGAGGCTTCCCAGTTTGGGGAGGGGCCTGGTTCCTTTTAGGACCAAGCCTCTGGGCTCCAGCCCCGCCCCGCCCAACCTGCCTTCTGTCACCATTTTCCTGTAGCTTCCAGACACACCAGAATTGCAAACGCCTCTCCCGCCACTTCCTTGCACACTGTTACCAAGTACCGAGGAGCCCAGTGACGGGAGGTGAGGATGAAAGCCCTCTCCCAAATAATGTCACACTTGCAAAGGGACAGAATTCTCTTACAACACGCCTGGGGGTCCGGAGCAATCTTCAGTCACACTCAGCTCCTCACCCCTTCACTCCTTTTCTTTAAGCCAGGGATGGTGGGAGTGGGGTCAGGATACAGGGGTTAGGCAAAAGCTCAGACTGAGAGGAGAGATGCCAAGGGCGAGGGGAATGTTCTAGAAGGAGAAGGGCAGCTGGGCAAGGATTTCACAAACCTGCCTGCTGATGCTGGACAGCCCACCTGCGCACTCAGCAGATCCGTATTGTGAGCAATGGCCAAGGACCAACACCTGGCAGTCTGGTGAGCGTGGGATCGCGGCGTGGGGTGCATGGGGCAGGGACAGCAGTGTGGGCATGACCCCGGCGCGTGGGGGGGGACGGCGGCGTGGGCGCGCACGGGCGCATGGGGCGGGGGCTGGTGGCACAGGCGCGCACGGGACGCGTGGAGCCTGGAACACCATCGGACTGGAGCTGAAGTACAGCGTGCAAACGGCTGGATGCAGGAGGAGGGGAGGCAAGACATGCACATTCTGAACACAATCCTTGGAGGGAACCCAGCTAAGGTCGCTGCTCTGGGGAAGGCAGAGTGTCTGGGCAAAGGGCATTCCCATGGGGCACTGGTGTCAGCCTTCACTGTGGCTTGGGTAACCGTCTCCTTTCTGCCCTGGAATAACATGACCTACAAATCTCACCTAGGGGTGACAAGGAGACTTCGTACCAGTGTCTTAAAGTCCAAGACAGAGGGGAATGGCCATGGAGATCTCTCCAGACCAGGGAAGGCCATGTGACAGCTAGGGGACTTCTGTCCTACTATTGTCCTAGGCCCTGGGCCAAAAATGGGGCACATGGTGGGTGGGTCAGTCTCCAGGCTGGACTCACTGTCATAAGGCCCTGCAGAATCTAGGCTCAGCCACTAGCCACGTCTACACTGCTGCCCTCCCTGCCTGGCTCTCCTCCTGACTCCCAGTCCTCTCCACGGGACACTTCTGTCCCCAGATCTCTCCTGCAACAGGCACCACAGTTTCTTAATAGAGCCAACCTGGTAGCAGTCAGGGGCCTGATCAGCACAATCCGCTCCCAAAGGACAGCCTTTTCCAGGATAAAGACAAGATTATCCTACTTAACTGCTCTGAAGTGTGTTAATTACCTATTATCTCCAGCTGCTTCAAGACTTCTTGCTGAAAACAAGCAAAGGAGGGTGAACGAGAGAACAAGTATGGGCGCGTGGGGAAGGAAAGCTGTCCGTCCGATCTGCCGCAAGCTCACACAGGGAGGCAGCTCGGTGTCCCCACCCAGAGCCCTCGGGCAAAGACAAGACCGGTGAGCAGCACCCTCCCGAGGGCTGGGCACTGGGTGGTCTGAGTTCAAGCACAGTGACCCCTGATCAACACGGGTCGAACCACCCAGGTCCACTAAGACACGGGTTTCTTACAGCACAGGACAGTTCCTGTCTTCTTATGGCATTTTCTCTAGCTCATTTTACTGCAAGAATATAGTATATAATCTCAGATCGCACGAAGGTTGGCGCCCCTCAACCCCCCTTCCCACAGCAATGCCATTCAAGGGTCAACTGTGCACACCAGTGTGCTTTCTCAAATCTGGCAAAGGCAGAGAGTAGCTGGATTGTGCCACACTTTACCAGGAATTTGATTGAGCAAGTTCACATTTTGTAGAAAAGACCAAAGAATATGGTAACTCTGACTTCCAGGAAGGGCTCGAATGGCAATGTCTCGGTGAGAACAGTGTTTGATTCAGGAACCAGAAACCAGGCACTAGACCTGCCCATCCCACATCACAACCTTGGTCGAGCTGTTTACAGTCAAGGGGCTCAGTTTCTCCATCAATAAAATGGGATAAGAATGGCCCCTACGAAAAGAGGCATTGACCTGCATGCTCCCACACCTCTGCGGGTCATTTCAGCTCAAGTATCCCATCTACATTGTAAAAAGCAGCAATTAAAGTCTCTTGAAAATTAAACCGATGTGTCTTCCCTTTCCTCTCTGGTCCATTTCTAGCACTTGCAAATTTTAAAAAATCCTCTCCCTCCAGAAAGGCCATCGCTGTCCATGTCACCGTTAACTGTTCTGAAGTCCTAAAGCGCTCATGCTCCTCGGGAGTGAAGTCCTCACGCCTCCTGAGTCCCGCACGGGTCCGTGTGCATCTCCCTGGGTCTGTCTTCATGCAGTTCTACCGGCAGAGCACCTGGTAAGCACTAGCAAACTCACCACTTGCTCACTCAACAAATATGTATTGAGGGCCTCCCGGCAGGGCTCAAACACCAGGACAGGTGCTAGAGGTGCCAATCGTTGAGCACGGCGCCACCGCTCCCTGGGCAGGTGTAAGAGACCCCAGCTGAACAACAGAAGGTGCACCACACATAGTGGTAAGCAAGCCTGGGCAATGGGGAAACCAAGGCAGGCACACAGCCCTGCTGGAGAAACAGGACACACCAGGGGCCACCGCCTGATGGACTTGCCTCCCAGCTCCCTCCTCAGCCTGGCTCCCAGCCCACTCTAAGCAGGAGCCCCAGAGATGTTTCTGGAAATATAAGTTAGGGCATGGCACCTCTCTGCTTCACTCTGCAATGCTCTCCCGCTGCTTCTAGAACAGGACCTGCTCCTTACGATGACCTCCACGGCACTCTGTGACCTGGCCTCCCTGTGCTCCTGAGCCCTCATCCCACATTGCTTCCTTGCCCACTCACTCAAGCAAGACTCATCCCCTTGCTGATCCTCACACCAGCCCACCTGTCGCTAGCTACCTCAGGGCCCTGCCATGCACCATCACCCCTGACCTCTTCATGGAGGGCTCCTCCTCATCCGGGAATGCACGCACAGGAGCTCTTCTGTTCGATTCGCTTTAAGTGCTTCACAGAACCTTCCGTCACGTGTCTGAACGCGTGTCAATCGTACATCTGTTTACTTGTTTACTGTTAGATGCTCATGACCCTCTTCCCGGTGCCTGGACCTGTGCCTGGCATGCGGTGCCACTTTGTGCCAAGTGAATGGTCAGTGTGCATGCAAACGCCACAGTTAGCACCCCAAGCTGTTTGCTCAGTGTGAAACCTGCTCAGCCGTCTCAGAGACATACACGGCACTGACTCCACAGTCACATAACAAGCCTCGGGGTCAGCAGTCTGCCTCCCATACCCACACACAGGAGCCCCAGCCCTGGCCGGTCCTTTATAGCACCTGCAGGGGTTGAGTAAAGCAAAAGGGGTGCAGACTCAATCACGGCTCAGCAATTCGAGCTCAGAGTGTCCAGAGCTACAGGTGAGGCCCGGCAGGAGGCCCGACCGTGAGACCAAGAGAAGGGAATGGAAACTCCCGTGGCTACTAATCCCACTTCTGTGGTTACTAATTCACTCACACTCACCATACTCAGGGCCCATGTGCTGGGTGGGAAGCTTCCATGCTTGTGTGGAAACATGTGCTGGGAAAGGGAAGAACGTGACACCAGGAGCCGCAAAACCAGTGGCTGGAGGTCTGGGGTCTAGGAGGGCTGTCCTGGGAGAGAAGGGTCATCTTCGAGCCTCACTCCTTCTCTGGAAGGTCTGGGCAAGAGACAGTGGCTGGCAGGACAGGATGGGCAGAAGGGGACGGAGCCCCACGGTTGGGCTGCAAAGACACGTAGGTGGTCCCATCTAGTCGCTGAGAGCCAGAGCGAGGGAGGGGACAAACCCGTCACTCTGAAGTCCTGCACCCAGTTGTGGGCTCACACACGGGAGGAGCGCTGGAAGGGGGGGTGTTCTGGGCGCACGGGTTGGTCCTCACAACAGGGACCTGGAGGCTGAGGAACCGTGGCAAAGGAAATTCGGACGGCCTGGCCAAAGGCACTGAGCACAGGAGGCAGGAAACAGAGCCCAGCACTGGGTCTGCCTCACCCCCGCATGCTAGACAGGAAGAAAGGGAAGAGCCCATGAGGCTAAGGAAAGGCAGCGTGAGGCCCAAGACAATGGAGGCTGGCATCGGGACAGGCAAATTCATGTCAAAGGAGAAAGGATGCTGAACTTGGTGTGATGGAGGAAACACATGCTGGCCTGGGGCACAAACGTCCCTGCCGTGTCCCCACCACATCCCCACTGTTCAGACACAGGTGTCTGTGAAGAGCAGGCCTGGGAATGTGCTGGGGCCCGGGGCCTTCTTCCTCAGGTTTGCTTTTGCAAAGGCATGTGAGCATCACGGACGACACAGTGACTGACCGGTCCTGCCCCTCAACTCACCTGCTGACACAGATCTCTGGGTCACCAGAGACACTGAGCGCCGGCCAGCGGTTTCCAGGTGAGTTTCTGGAATGCAAACAGTGCACACAGGTTGGGAACAGCACATGGTCTCAGGGGCAGTGCTGTCCTGTGTCCTGGGGTCAGACTGACAGCCACTAGTCTATGAGTGCCATGGGATGTCCCAGGGGTCGGTGCATCACTTCCCCATGCCCAGCGCCTCTCTCCATCCACTTGTGCCACAGACCCCGGGCCACACCCCACCACACCGGGGCTTTGAGGCCATGGTGCCGCTCCTCCCCTCCCAGCAGTGTGGGGCCCAAGTGGCCCCAGGGGTGCAGCCCCCTTCCCTCCCCTTGCAGTTGTCCTGCTCCCGCGAAGCAAGGGTGCCCCTTGCGGATAACAGGAAATGCCTCCTCCAGCTCCCGGAACCCTCTACATTGTTCCCAGGGTCACATGAGGAGTTTGTCACAATCTCAGGAGGGGGCATCAGAAGGACATGCTCTTGTGAAGCTGTTTTGACAGAAAACTCCGGCAGAGCTCCACTGAAAGGCAGGCTACCAGGGCCACCCTGTGTGCCCGCCAGGTGGGTTTCTGGACACAGCTGACCTCAAGGAGTCCACGCCGCGTAGAGGCCGCCCAGAAGTGACAGGACGTGAACGCTAGGTGCTACAGACCAGTTTATAAAAGTTACGTTGACGGGAGGGGCAGGCCTGGGCCAAATCACAGACAGGGGCAGATTTCCTCATGGGGAGCAAACAGCTCCCACTTGGCTCCCTCCCTTCTGCAAAGCCCGACACCACACGTCTCTGTGGGATAAAGTAAAGTTTTGCAGAGAAGCACAGGAACTTGGCCCCGACGCCATATGGCCCCTCGGTGACTCCATGGGGCGGTAGCCCGGACTCCTGATCCCCACAGGTTTGCACCGCAGAGCTGCACACCACACGTGCAGTAGCCCGGACTCCTGATCCCCGCAGGTTTGCACCGCAGGTGGGCGACGCACACGAGCAAGGCAAAGCAGGAGCTGGGGCGTCAGCAGCACGGTGGGAACCGGCCAAGGGCTGGGCTGTGATGGTCAGAAGCATGAGCACCCCCAGCAGTGACAGGCTCGGTCCTGTGTTCAGCTTTTCAGTAAAACCAGACACCTTCTGGAAGGTACCGTGTGGTGATCAGGTTCCAAACCCGCCCGCAGATGAAGGAAGGTGTGCATCTTGCTGGTAAACAGACCATGCACCCTGACAGCAACCGCGCTAGAAAGCAGCGCCTCTCCAAGATGCTCCAGGAGATCTGGTGACTCGATTAAGATTCATTGGGGTTAACCTTTCAGTCAGGGCACATTCCGGACACAGTGGGGCAGCTGAAAAAAATCTACAAAGTTTGGCAACAGGATAAAGCATTGCAGAGTTTTCAAGGTAGTTACCAAAGCAACATGAGAGACCAGATTCTAAAACGTTCTATTTTAAAAACACCCAGCTGATGAAAGCCAGAAGCGAAACAACGAAACAAT
Source organism: Spilogale gracilis (assembly GCA_004023965.1). Taxonomy (NCBI): domain Eukaryota; kingdom Metazoa; phylum Chordata; class Mammalia; order Carnivora; family Mephitidae; genus Spilogale; species Spilogale gracilis. The sequence goes on from PITA01009934.1 coordinate 51,543, forward strand.
AAGGTACATGTTGGCAATCCTTACAAAGATGGACATGTTCTCAAAACGAGAAATGATTCCATCTGTGAGCAGTATTTTGACCCTGAAAGCAAAGAGACTTCGAAGTGATGCTCCAAAAGCCAGCTGACCACCTGCATTTTGCACAGAATATTAAAACTGAAAGGTCCTTTGCCCCTGAGGTCTTCCTCAACTCCTGGGTACATCACACGTTCGCTCCAGCCCTCACACCTCACCCCTTCACAGGACATCCCCGCACATGCATGCAATCCACACTTGTGTAGACTGTGACAATTTCATGAGCCTCGTCCTACCAGGGGCCCCAAAGGCCAGATGACTGCTGACACTATCCTGCCTTCAGGAAGAGGACGATCCAGAAGACAGGGACACAAACATGACATAAGGCGGCCAGAGATCCTGGCATGACCACAGGGTCCCCACCACTACTGCCCATCAGAATCCTTGGAGAGATCTTTACTGAAATGCAGATTTCCAGGCCCCACTTCAGGATTTCCAGAGGGGCGTGGGGCCCGGGATCTGTAGTTCAAACACTGTACTCGCGACCAGGTTTGGAAGCAGCTGGTGAAGGTGAGGGGAGAAGAGCTGACTCAGGTGACAGGACAGGGACAGGTGTCAGGGGGCAACCGGGCATCTGGGAAGGTCACGCCTCTCCCACGGAGGGAGCGCCACCTGGCTGGCCTGGGCCCCGGGAACAAGCAGGACAAGCACCTGGAACAGGCCCTGGGGAGGCCCCAGGACAGGAGTGACACACACACCCTGGCATCGGCAGAAAAACCCAGCAGGGTTCAGAGGGCAGGGTTAGCACAAGTTGGCACCTGACTTCAGAGAAATCAGTGAGCAAACCTGGGTCCTTAAGGTAAGGAAGGAAAGCTCGAAGTTGGGAGGTGCCTGCAGGGGTGGGGAGTGGGGAGGGCACGCCGATGGTTAAGTGTCTGACTCGGTTTCGGCTCAGGTCCTGGGATGGAGCCCTGAGTCGGACTCCGTGCTCAGCTAGGGGTCTGCTTCAGATTGTCTCCCCCCTCTCTCTCTCTCCCTCTCAAATAACTAAACAATAAAAAAAAAAGCCTTGAAGTCAGTTGCAGTAGGAAGGAAAAGCAAGAGATGAAGAAACATTATTTAACATTTTTAGACATGGCTTTATTTCAGAATGGATTGTAGGTGGCTCACCAACATGTTAATTAATCACGACATGTTTGTCTCTGTACGGCTATATTTAGCAATACCTAGGATCATATGTAATTTATTCGTGTTTTTAACACTTTCCCTCTGGCTTTGTTCCATTTCCTACTTTGCAGGAAGTGCAGTGTTGTAACCACTCAGTGGCAGAGCGTCTCCCGTGTGCTGGAACAACACAGGCACCATGGGGCCCACGGGGCCGGAGAGGACGCAGCCGGCGAGGGGAGTCGAACATGCGGACTGGGCTTCACTATGCAGAACGACTGTAAGGAATGCAGTAAGACAGAGAAGGTAGATGGTATTTCTTATTTGGTGGGTTAGAGAAAGCTCCATGGAAGAGAAAACATCGGAAGTGGAATTAAAGATAATATTTTAGCCAACAGAGAACATTCCGGGTGGTACAGTAGTGTAAGAAAAGACACAAAGAAAGGAAACCACTGCGATGCCTGGGTGGCTCCGTTGGTGAAGCATCTGCCTTCAGCACAGGTCATGATCTCAGGGCCCTGGGATCGAGTCCCGTGTCACGCTCCCCGCTCTACGGGGAGCCTACCTCTCCCTCACCCTCTGCTGCTCCCCTGCTCATTTTCTCTCTGTCAAATACATAAATAATTTTTTTTTAATGGAAAGGAAATCACAGGGCAGCTTCATACATCTCTAGTCACGTATTTGGCACAATTCCTGGCACACAGTAGGGACTCAATAGATGCTGGGTGAGCGGAAAAGTGTTTGAAAGGAAATAGATTTCCATAAGGTGAGGAGAAATCACAGACAGCCTGAGAAGCATGCTAAGTATTGGTCATTTGTGCCCCGACTTTGGGACCTGGAGAGAGCTTTGGGATCAGGCAGTTGTACCCAATCAAGGTTTGCTAGATCATTAAAATAGGGTGAACAGGGAAGAGGGGCAGAAAACAGACCAAAGGCCGGGGGGGGGGGGGAACAACAGCTAGTAAGCTACTGCAACAGACCAAGCAAAAGAAGAGGATCTTAGCTCTTAAGGAAGGGACTCGGGGAAGGAGGATTGTCATTCATGAAGCACATGGGAAACAGAACCCATAGACAGGGGACAGGTGTCACACACACCTGAGTGACGGGGAAGACAGTCTCCAGTAACCAACACGGGTCACCCGCATGAGCATGTTGCAAGCCAGCAGGTTTATGGCTGGATGAAGGGAGAACTCAGAACCCTTCAATCTCTCCTCATTCCTGCTTCAACAGATACAATAGGAGGTCCCACCAGCCATCTCCACATCTTGGGGAAGCACTAGGGAGGAAGCCCGTGGCCTGGTTTCTCTTGCTCCTGTCCCCAAATGGCACGCATTCTCTGTCCAGGCCTATAAGCATGTGGCAGGTGCATGAGGTCAGAACCTAAAGCTGCCTCTGCCCCAGCACAAGCCTGGAGCCCGCCCCTCTAGGGCACTCTCTGTGTGTCTGTCTCATACATGGACCATGACCATCCATGCAGCTGGCTAGTATGACACTGTACTTTAACCCTCATCTAGACTTTTGTGTCTGTCCTCAACTGGTTCAAACCCACAGAGGAGGAGACATGTGATTCTTCAGCACTGTATCCTCAAGGCAAGATGTAGAAACAGGTACTGGTGCTCAGCAGATGGTCAAGAACGCTAGCCTAGAATTCCAGAGAGAGAGAGCAGGAGAAGGTATCATTTGGGAGCCACTGCAAGATGAACGAGGACAGAAGCCCCAGCCCTGGAGGAGAAGAACCCTGAGGAGGCAGAACCTTATGCTCAGAGGCGCACGGTGCACAGCAACCTGGCAGGGGAGGGTGCAGGGGGTTCTGAGAAATGCATCTCCCATCAGAAGGGTCACCTGTCACTGAACCCCAGAGGGGGGCTACCTTGAAGAAAACAGTTCTAACATTGCCAGATCTTGTGCACCTGTTTCTGAAAGCAAGCTGAAAATCTGGATTTTCGTGTGAATTTTTCAGATGCTTAAAATATTAAATAGGTTGGAGAAGACGAATTTGCACTCCATATAGGGACCCACAGGTTGCTGACTGCAATGCTCAGTACAGAACAGGAAAGAACACAAGGCCAAGGGCAGAACCCAAATGAACACTTGTGTCTTTGGTATGGGGCTGACGGCGGAGGATCAAGGCAGCCAGAGGGTCATGTACTCAGGACAGAGGGAAACTGGAGAGCTCTCTTGCCCGGCGGCCAGATAGGAGGTCATGACCAGCCGCATCATCCTGCGGAGAGCCAGGGGAGATGAGAATGAACACATCGGGCTACTGGAGTTGGCCATCAAGACGTCACTGGTGACCTTCAATATGTCAGTTTCCATGGAATAAAAGGAGCACATACCATCTTGCAAGAAACTCTCAGATGAGTAGGAGGAAGTACAGGCTGGGGCGTTCACGGCTTTTTCCAGAATCTGGCAACATATAAACGAAGAACCATGGGGGCTGGTAGCACAAAGGGTTACTGAGGCCAATGACGCTTTTAGGACAAGGAAGACAGGATGTGTTTGAAGAAAGAGCCAGAAGGTACTCAGGAAAGAGAGAGCTAGTCCAGACCACTCCAGAATGAGCCGGAAGGAGACAGTACCGAGGGAGCCCATGGAAGGGGCAGCCGGCCAGTGTGACAGGGAGGGGCTGTGAGATAGGACCCAGACAGGAGAGCACCAGGCAGAGCAGGACAGAGACAGGGGACCCAGTGCCAGCACTCCACTTACCCACAAGCACACAGGGTCACTGCTGGGAAACCACAGGATAGCCACGACACTAAGCACAGAGAGTCGGGGGCATGCAATGGGGTGGCGCCAGCCAGGGGGCTGTGGGAGGCCGGCACCAACGGTGAGCAGGAAGGCACAGCCCAGCCAACACATTCACATTTTACATAGGAAACAGGACATGAGGTCCCCTAACGCCAGCCTCTTCACCGTTGCTCTTCACACACTGTGGGGACCCTAAAAAACCACCCCCACTCGGGATTCTCCGGAAAGATCACTATCCTGAAACAAAGGACAGAGACTGTTTTAGACTAGAAGAGACTGTGGGAAACACAACAACCAAATGGAATGTGGGAGACTTGACTGGATCCTGAAATTTTTGCCCAAAAAAGATGGGGGCTATGAAGCCCTTTATTGGGGGGAGATGGCCACGTCGTCATTGGTGCCGTGGGCGCGGATGCATCTGGGGGAAAGAGCCCTAACTTGCAAACCACATGCTCCAGGCACACGCGACTGCGCTCTCCGCACCGGGGGAGGGAAGGACAGATGAAACACACAGGGGTCTTGGTGCTCTTTCCACATGCCCTCAGACCTGACTACCGCCCTCCAGAGAATAATGTTGTGTTCAGTCCTGGTCCAAACCTCAGCCCCGCCCCCGAGACTCAGAGGGCCAAGCCCAGCCGCGGCAGTTCAGGAACCTGCCAGCAGGGGCCGCCCATGTGCAGGCGGCGGGAGCTGACCTCTGAAACCCCACCCCTCCTCGATGGCAATGGCCTTCTCAGTCCTGGGGGTGCCAGGAGATTCTGGGAGCAAATGACCGGGTGCCTGCACACCCCACGCAGCCCTGCACTGGGGGCATGGTAGGGGGACCAATACGGATCGGCCATCAGCCCTGCTGAGCCCTAGTAGCCAGGCACCACCTCAGCCGAAATGCATCAGTGAACCTGAATGATGAAGCCTATTTAACAAAGGGTCTCTCATAGGGTGCACATTAGAATCACCCCAGGGGACCTTTAAAACTCATGACGCCCAGGATTTATTCCAAAGCAACGAAGTGAGAATCTCTGGGGACAGAAAGAGCTCCTACAATTCCCCCAGTGATTCCAGTGTGCAGCCAAGTCTGAAAACCAAGGTCCTAAAGAGCACTCTGTAAGCATTTGGTATCATGGTTAATAATTATATGGGCCAGGCAAGGACGACAGGGCTCCTGATCTCCTGCTGTCCTCGGGGGGCTTCCCCGGGCTGGCTGCCTCGTTGAAGGATCCCTAAACTGGTTCTTGAGCTAAGAATAGAGTTTCTGAAACTGTTTGTTTCATGAAAGACAGAAGCTCATCTCTTTTTCATGAAGCATAAACATTCCTAGTATTTTTATGCCCATGAACTACCCCGTGGTTATGCAGGACCCCATTAGTGCATCCACCAGCCCCGGGCCGGCTCTGCATGCAGCAAACACTGACCGCGGTGCTGAGGCGGAATGAGGCAAGGACCTGCATATCCCTCCACCCCAATGCACGTGAGCACACCTGTCATACTCAAAATGCCTGAGTCCCTGTGGATGTGCAGGCTTCCTACATCAGCCCCTCATGGGTTCTAACTGTTCTAACTCGGGGTGCATGCTGGATGGCCCTAAACAGCAGGGTACCCATCGTGCCATGGAAGAGACCAGAGTCCGGTGCACTGGCCTCTGGCCATCACACCTGCCAGGGTGCGCCTTCTGTGGAGTGCAGACTGTGTGCGTGTATCACACCAGCACTCACTGCAGGGATGCAGGGTGGGCACCGGGCAGAAGAACTGACGGTCTGTGTGCTGCAGGACCTAAGCAACATCCCCTATGCAGAAGGAGGACACCCCTGGAACTCCCACATTCCTGGTCGTGAAATAGGGGTGCGGTCACACCCTCTTCCCTCCCGGGAAGAGTGCTCCAAACCAGCCTGGGAAAGAAGGTTCTCTTGAGGTCAGTGCGGATCCCGCAGAATCCTGAAGACTCTGGAAGCCAGCAGGGGGCTTTGTACAAAGGATAGAGGCAGCTCTGACCCACAGTGTGCTTCTGCAGGACGGGGACAGGGAGTAAGAGGCTGCTGGAGGAAGGAAACCGCGTGCAGCTTGCAGCAGAGCCCCCACAGCTGGTGCATGGGAGAAGCCGAGGAGGGGGACGGAAGAAGAGGAACAGAGGGTGGGATCCTAGTGTCTGCAGGGTCTCCCAGAAGCTCTCCACCTTGGGACCCATCAGAATCACTGGAGAGCTTTTGAAAACACCACTGCCTCTGCTCCCTGGACTTTTAAGTGGGACTGTGCAGGCAGGGCCTCCGTACCCAGGTTTTAAAAGCTCCGCGGGAGCTTTTAAGAGGAAGAGGAAACTCTAATCACCAAAAAGGACTGCAGAAGGCAGGACTGTGGGCTCTTAAAGTACAAATTCATATACTCTTCAATCTGACAATTTTACCACTGGGATATAAAGTCACAAAGGTGTTCACTACAAGGTTCCTGGTAAGGGGCCAAATAAACACCGCTGAAAACAGACAGAATGTCCGTGAATCCGTGGACTGGAGAGATTGTGTACAGGATGGCATATTAGGACAGTTTGTTGTGCAAACTCATTTTGATTTTGAAGAGTGTTAGAACTGTAGTAGTGACCTAGTGGAGGGTCCCTGACATACAGTATATGTGGAGGGAACTAGAGCAGAAGACCAATTTTTCCTTTGTTGGGAAAAAGAAACAAAGAAGTCAGGGAGAGAGAGAGAGCACGCACGCGTGCACCTACTATGTTAGAAAGCATGTGGAAAATGAGCACAGGGATGCAGGCCTCAGCTGGTACCATTAGTTAAGTTAGAGGGTAGGGATGGGTTTGGGGCTTCTTGTATTTCCCTTGTAGTAACTTAGCCCCAGCACCATTTCTAGTCAAAATAAGGACAGACTACTTTCACAATTAAAACAAACCACGATTAAAAGGAAAACCAAAGAGTGAGGTCTGGGCTAAGGCTGCCCAGAGTGGAGTCTGGGCTGGGGTTCCCAGCATCTGTCCTCATGATCCAGTCGGGGAGGGGGGACCCAGGGACACAGCATCGAGCACGTCTCACAGCAGTTGGCATATTCTCTAACACCCACGATAACTTAATAAACATCATCATCATGGAGAAAATGTTCCCTGGGCCTCCAGGGACCAGGCTTCCATGTCTAGGGAGGCACAGTCCCTCCAGCACAGAGAACCTAGGGCCCTCTTCTCGCCCTGAGCTGCACGGAGCCGTGTGTGTCATGACCTTCGAGAGTGGCCTGCAGTGCACCACGGGGGGTGAGGTGAGGGGGCATGCCCCTTATGACTTCCGCCAGCCCCGGGATGGATCACTACCAAGTCCAGCTACCAAGTGACAATTTCTGGACAGGGAAGTGCCAGCGATCCCCTGGGAAAGCATGTCCTATAAACAAAAATAGTTATCATATTTATGTAACTTCAGCAAGGAGCCCTTCATGTGAGAGCACACCACGAGCCCGGGTTTGGTGCTGACGTGGGCCCGCTGAGGAGACAGGCACTGAGCTGATTAGAAGGACGGGGGACCTGGGACTCATCCCGCAGGCACCTGACTCACTGTGTGGGCTCGGGCAGCTGGCCCTGCGCGCTGCTCCCAGCCAGGGAGCTCCCCATCCCTTTCGTTTGGTCCTTCTCCCCTTGAGAATGATGGCGGCGAGCTTCACAAGCTTTGCCCAAAGTAACTTTGCTTTTCATTCTAATAAACATGTAATACCCTACAGAAAGGAGCAACGTCTTATCCTCGACTTCACTGGATCACACCTGTTATTCACTGAAGAGCAAGTCAAGGGAAGGCCAACCCTCTCTCCTCACCACAGGGATGTTGTTTTCATAAAAACTCTTCCCTGGTGCATGGACCCTGCCCCCCCCACAAAGTCTGTACCTTGAAGTCCTAGTGCCCAGTACCTCACCCTGTGACCGCATGGAGGAAGCGTGCTTAAGGCGGTCATTAAGGTAAATGAGGTCATTAGGCTGGGTTCTGATCCAATATGACCTGGTCTTTATAAGGGGATGCATGAGGACGCACAGACACACAGAGGGCCTCTCATGTGAGGACACGGGGAGGCGGCTGTCAGCAAGGCGACGGGAAGCCTCCGGAGGAACTGACCCGTCTATGCTTGCTTTTGGACTCCCAGCCTCCACGACTATGAAGAAATGAATTTCTAGTGTCTAAGCCATCCAGCCGAGTGTGCCAGGCTAACACGGCACAGGGCGCCACACCTTCCAATGGCTGTCGTCAGGGCCAACGTTTCCTCAACTGTCTCCCAAAATCGAGAAGATGGCTTGGGTCCAAAGCTCTTAGCCTGCACTTGCCAAGGACCCGCTGAGAGGGGCAGGCGCGTGGGCCCCACGGTGCGGGGATAAATGCCAGGTGCCCCAGGGTGGCTTCCAGTGACCTCTGAGGGCCACAAAGACGTGGAACTGTCCCAGGAAGTGTGGACATGGACACATGAGGACTTCTGGAAGGATGGGAGCCTGGGAGTCAGAGCCGGGTGACTCCACACCGGCCACCTGTGGGCAGGGACCACGGAGGAACCACGAGGCTGCCCGCCAAGCACTCCTGGTTCCACACTGCTCGCGGTGAGAGAGCCCACCGAGGCGCTCAGACCCGATGCACCCACCGCACCGGCCACTGGGGAAAACCACTGTGTGCCTCTGACTTTCCCCTTCCCGCCCTCACAGCCTTCCTCTTAAGTCCTGCCCCTCAACCCTTGAGATGCTTTATGAATTAACACGAAAAAAACCGACGTCCAGGTAGTTGGTGTCCCCGGCTTCAGGAAAGCATCTGACAGCCTGGTGGCGGGTATGAACATCTAAATCACCCAGAGAGGGAGATGCGACCCCGCAAACAGTTAGCGGCCTGTCCTGCTGAAGAAATCTGAGGGCAGGAGCCCGGCTAAGTGGCTCCTTTATTTGCTTCCCACCAGGACGCCGGCGGTCCTGACACCACTGGATGGGGACGCCTAGAGCCCGCTTGCTGTCATGAGGTCACCGCACAAAGAGTGCCACAGCAGAGCTGTTTTCCCTGTGGGCTCCCCGCCCACCTCCCTGGGGTGTAATCGGTGACCATTGTCCTCCACAATCCCATCATCACTTGCACCATTTGGCAGACGCAGAAAGGGAACGGGATGGTTCCTCTGTCCCCGTGTAATAATGGCACTTTGCATTTGTATAGCAGGCCGGTGCAGTCAGTGCATTTCCGTGTCTACTGCCGGGTCTTATCTGAATGAAACAAAACTCCATGTGTTGAAATTGTCTGTGTGCCATGGAGACGGCTTAGGGATCAGAGCCAGCGATACTGGGCTGGAGGAGGACTGATGCCCCAAACTGCTTGAAGAATCACAAATCCACATAAGCGACAAATGCAGCCAGCAAGGCAGCGTGGCTAACCCGGGCGGGAGCGGAGATGGGGGGGGGGGGGGCAGGCACATGTGGAGCGTGGGAATCAGTCCCGCACCAGCCGGGAGCCCCCAAGGGGGCTCATCTGAGTCACAGGGGTCTCTCTGTAGATGTAGGCTGGGGCTGGGATTTAACTGTGCTGAGAGGCAGAGCCCAGGGAGCGCCATAGGGACCAAGGGACCATGAGAATTGGGGAATATTGGCACATTCTGGGGCCTAGAAACATGACCCAGAAATGTTTCTTGCTTTTTCAGCAATTGGGCAAAGGGTGAGAATGAATCTAGGAGGGTGAGCTTTTGTGTGTTACTCCTCATCACACTGGGAGGGGGGCTTCTAGAAGCAAAGCTGCACCGAGAAATCAGGCTGTGTGATGACTCCCGGTGGAGCCCCCCACCCGGGGGTGACCTCTCTTCGGAAGCAGGCAGTAGGCACTCCCTCCTCGGGTCCAGGGACCCCGGCATATTCTTGCTTTTACCCTGCCACGTTTAGGGAACTGCAGCGCTCCCACTCACACTCTGGGGGCCGGGCAAGTGAAAACACCCCCCACCTGCCACGCCAACCCCGAGATCAGGCAGCCTCGCCACCAGGGGCTCCCCAAATCCCAGTGCCCAGGCCGGGTCCCACACCCACAAGACAGAATCTCCGGGGCTGGGCCCAGGACCCAGGTGGTACCAACATGCAGGCAGGTTGTGAACCTGTGCTCGAACCCCATCTGTCAGCATGCTCAGGCACCGGACAGCAGGGACACTCCGAAAGACAAAGCATGTCACACCTGCCACTGGCCCCGTCCCTTGCCTTAAGCCCATGCTCAACAGAGATAATTCTGCCACAAGCCATTAGCCTCCCCTGCCCTAATCCATTTAGCTAATTAACATAAAGCAGCCGCCACCACACTTGGCAAAGTGGCGGGGACACAAATTAGGAGGGCACGATCCCTTCCTTCAAAACAAATGTGAGACGTGTGCACGTGACTATAAGTGTGGTTGGGGCTTTGAGAGACTCTGAAGCAGGAATTCAGAAAAAAAAGCAAGACCCCTTTTAGCTGGACTGAGCGTAGCTGGACTCCACAGTCACACACACACATACATACACACACGCACACACACGCACACACACACCCATCCCCCTCAGCACAAGACACCGACCATGGACAAAGCAGGTGCTAAACAATTTCCAGTTGAATGAATGAATCAAGTTAGATCAGTGCCGGTTGGAAGCCACCAAGCCAACGTCCAGGAGGCCTTGGCCCCCCTGTCTAGCCCCACCATCCCAACCTCCAGTGTCTGGTCTCTCCCCGCCCCACCCCCACCTCCACTGGCAGGGCCCCTCCCCCAGCCTCAGGAGGTGGTGAGGGCCCTTTGCTGGTGGTCTGCTTGGCTGAGTCCTCCTGGAGGTCGGGATCTGCCTCGTTCTTTCGGGAACAAAATCCCTGATCTTCGGCCGAGTACACAGTCCCCCCAAAATAAGACCAGCTGTGTCCACTTCCCTAATACCTGACCAATGAGTTAAGTGGAAGAGGTGTGTGCCCCTTCTAGCCCTTCACCGCCCCCCCCCCCAGGGCTTGAAGGCACAGCATGGTGTGTGTCCCTGCAGACCGCCTGGTAGGGCAGCAGGAGTGTGGCTCCCCAGAGGAGCCCTTGGGACAGAGTCTCCTCCCACCACACCCCGTTCTGGATGGGCTCCCCGACAGAGTGAGTGCCCTGTGTCCTTCCCTGCCAGTGGCTCCCACCCCCACTACGCGCTCCCGCCTCCCACACCTGCGGCGGGGGAATTCCTTTTTACATTCAGGAGAGGTGACAGGGGTTGCGGGGAAAAGCGGCCAGTGATTAGGTGACTCCTCTCTGCAAAACCACCGACCCTGTAAGTCCACCTAGAACCTCAGGCTGTAAGACAGGCTTTGCCGATGGCCGCAGGGAGGGCACTGGCCTCCTGGTCCACACGACTGCAGAGACCACAAGGGGAGCCAGGTGCTCATCAGTCTCAGTTGGTGGCCTGCAGAGACAGGCCCCCAGTGTACAGTAAGGAGCTAGGGAAGGTGTGCAAAGTTACCAGCTCCCGCAGATGGAAACGGCAAGAGAGCCAGACCCAGAGCTGGGTGACCTTGAGCAAGGACCTTACTACCTGCTGGTGACCATCACGTTACGCACCTCAGAGGACACTGTGCTCACAGCAGTGCCAGGGTCCCCGCAAAACCCACTGAGCCTGCACTTCCCAGGATGGGGCGTACAGAGCCCAGAGAGTGCATGCATATGTGTGTGTGAGCCCATGTGTGTGGTGTGTGTGCATGTGTGTTTGTGCACGTGTATGTGACGGTGCACCTGGTGTGTGTGTGTGTGACCATGTGTGAGTGTGCACAGTGTACGAGTCTAGTCGGCTGCCCACACCCTCAGCACATTATGGCTTCACTGGGTGTGCACATCCACACATATATAAACAAAGATAGATTCTCAGGGACCGGCTCATGTAATTGTAATAGCTTGGGAAGTCCCAGTTTTGCGGGTTGGGCCAAGAGACCAGAGATCCAGGGAAGCCCAGTGTTGCAATTTAAGTCTGAATTGGCTATGGAATTCCCTCTTGCTTGGGGAGATCAGTTTTTGTTCTGTTGAGGCCTTCAACTGATTGCATGAGGCCCACCCTCACTACAGAGACCTGTTTTATTCAAAGTCCACCAATCTAAATACTAGTCTGATCCACAAACACCCTGGCAGAAACGTCCAGAATAATGTCTGACCCCATGTCTGAAGGCTGTGGCCCAGCCAAGATACACCTAAAAGTAACCATCATGGGGACGGGCATTCAGGAAACCATACTTTCAACAATCTCCCCAAATGTGACAGGAAGCCCCACCAAGTTTGGGGACCACTCTCAGTGACGCACCCCAAGGTCACTGACGGTTCCAGGGGCTCTCCCTCCACCTCCACAAGGGTCACTTCCTCTGTGGGGTAGAACCAGTCTTCCTCGCGTGGGGCCACGATGACAACCCCTCCATGGGGCCGGGGCGGCTCCTCGGGGCTATGGCTGCCTGCCGACGGCCAGCCTCTCTGGCTCGAAGCTCTTCTCTCTTCCCCCTCTCCCACAGCAGACACAGTTCTCCAGGCCTTGGGAGCTGCTTGGGAATCCCCAGGACCCCTGCCAACCACTCATATCACTGGAAACATCTCACAGAGTCCCTTCCGTGTGGTCGCCCACGAGACCATGGGGCACTTTCCCAAACAGCACGCCCGGTGGTCCCGCAGATCTGTCTCCTGCGTCAGCTGTGCTTGGATGGAACAGACTGGGGGACGCCAGCCTCCGGGCACCCTCCAAACGGTTTCTCTACTTGCAACCTTCAGGGCCAACTTCCCGGCCACCCTGAGCCTCTGCGACCAGCCAGCACCCTATTTTGAATTTGACTCTTTTACCCAACAGCCATCAGCTTCCAGATGTGCCAAAGTCATTCCGTGGACGTGGAGGCTGCTGCTGAGCACACGGTCCGCCCGCGGGCCTCCCACACCCAGCTCCCTCCAGGCTTCTATTTCCACCAGCAGTATGCAGTTCTGGAGGGTGTGGGCCACTTCTCCCCGAGCTGGCTGGGGAAAAGCATGAGGAGATTTGGACACAGAGCGCCCCCAGAAGGAGGACCAGTAGAGCAGTAGGGTCACACCCAAGACACCATGGAAGACGCCCGGGCTCTGGAGAAGAGCCCGAACTGGACCCTCGTGGGGTCTGTGTCCTTGGGTTCCCCCCACGGACCCCATCTCTGTGACTTCTCACATGAGGCATGAACTCATCAAGGAGCCGGCAGCTCCCGGGCTGAGCTGGGCGAGCATGTCTTCGAAAGGCTCACCCTCAAGCATGAGGAGCCGCCTCTGGAGCCCCACAGCCTCTTGGGGGCCCCCCAGCACCCCATGTCGGGGCTTGTGCCTGAGCCTCTCCCTGCAGCCATGAGGCAGCTTTTTTTTTTAAAAAAAAGATTTTATTTATTTGACAGAGAGAAACACAGCCAGAGAGGAAACACAAGCAGGGGGAGTGAGAGAGGGAGAAGCAGGCTTCCCGCCGAGCAGAGAGCTCGATGTGGACTTGATCCCGGGTCCCCAGGATGATGACCCAAGCCGAAGGCAGTCACTCAACCAACTGAGCCACCCAGGTGCCCCATGAGGCAGCTTTTTAACCCACCTGGAGCCCTCCCCCAAGCCCCGGACCACATGGAAACAATAAAGCTTTCTGAAGCAGGAAAAAGAAAGAAAACCTGGAGCCCCCCAAGACCTCCTACAGCAGGACTTTCAGAAGTGGTTTCCAAGCAGAGGTACCCTAGAAACCTCCCCTGGGGGCAGGGAGTGGGGGGCACCTGGTGGGTAAGCGTCTGCCTTCAGCTCAGGTCACAATCCCAGGGTCCTGGAATCGAGTCCCATGTCGAGCTCCCTGCTCAGTGGGAGTCTGCTCCTCCCTCTGACCCACACCCTGCTTGTGCGCTCTCTCTCTCTTTCAAATAAACAAATAAAATATGTCACCAAAGAAAATCTTCACAGGGGATTTCAACTTGCAAAGTGGTTAGGAACCACCAGTTCCACTACTAATGAACACAACAAAGTAGCACTCTCTACTGTCTACCGCCTCCTGACACGATGTTCACACGTGATTTTGCACAAGACAGCCAGCAAAACTTGCCTGCCGGTGATAAGTGCCCTCCGTGGGCAGTTAGTGGGAGTCCCGCGTGGAGAATGCGCCTGGAGCACGGTCAGGCCTTGTCACGGTGTGGGGAGGGTGCTGGGCGGCGGACTAGGCTCACTCACTCGCTCAGGAGCATGTTCAGACCCCGGACCAAGAAGCATGCATGATCCAAGTCCATGACAAGGATCTATTGCCGATTTCTACACGTGGCTGACCTCCAGGGTTCCTTGCAAACAGGACCACAGAGAAGTCCTTAAAGACGCACGGCATGGATGAGGCCACCCCTTCGGGGGAAGGGAGCTAAGACCTCTGTGTGGCTGTCATGAGAACAGGTAGAGGCTTGAAGAATGGTGTGGAACTCTCCTCACATGTGCAAGTCCGCTGCAGACGATCAGACTGCCCGCCCCTCCCGCGTCTACGTGGAAAGACCACTCACTTGTCACGGGAGAAAGGCTGGTTTTGAAATAACCGAGGGTCTTTTCCACAACTTTTGCCAGGAATTACAGGCTGTAACAGTGGAAGCCTCAATCCCAGGTCTAACAGATGTCAGGTGGATGAGAGGGGAAGACGAAACTCAGGCGGAGCAAATGCTATTTACAGCGAAAAGGCCACTGGCAGGGGTAGGGGTTGACCCATCCCAGCACGCTGAGCCCAGCCCCGCAGAGACACTCATGAGCAAGCAAGGTGCAGTCCCTGCCCCAGAGAGCTCACAGGTGGGCCCCCTTCTGTCCAGCCTCGGTGACCTCGGACTCTCAGAGAGGGGCTGTGGCCATGCCAGCCGAGCGGCCCAGACACATGGCGCCGATGTCAGCTCACCGCTAAGCCCTCACGTCTCCGCTTCCCCATCTGAAAATAAGTGGTCGGGCCAGATGAACTCTAAGGTCCATTCCAGGTTTAGCGTTTCATCTCCTGGTCACATACTGAGCAGCAGCCTCCGGGTCCCACAGTGTGCTAAAATCTAGGGTCCTGAGGATGAACACGACATTGGTGCCTACGAGCCACATTATCTTTATCCATCCATCTGTGGCTGGACGCTTGGGTGGTCTCCGCATCTTGGCTGTTGTGCATAATGCCACGATGAACACGGGGGGGCAGTTGTCTCCCCGACTTAGTGCTTTCACTTCCTTTGGCTATATAACCTGCAATAGAATTGCTGGATTACAGGATATTTCTATTTTTTATTTTGAGGCTGTGCCATACTGTTTTCCAGAGTGCTCACACCAGTTTGCATTCCCATCAGTGGGCACAAGGGTTCCCTTTTCCATATATCCTCACCAACACTTGTCATCCTGCGTCTTTTTGGTGTAAGGTCTTCTAACGAGTCAGGTGATGTCACATTGTCCAGACCCCCAAGTCTTAATCCCCTTTGTATAGAAACGTGGTAGATTGACAGCAATTACGGTGCCGATGAATAGCCTCGCTATACCCACACCTTTGCCTATAAGTCCTGCCCTGCGTTGGGGCAGGTCAACTGAGAGGACATGATGGGACGGCCTTCAGACAGATGTGGTGCTGATACCATGTGAATAGTCCCTGGGACTGAACCCCATTAAGGCCCTTTATAAACATCTCAAACTCGGTGGGTGGGTGCAGAGATCTACTCATCTCGTGGCCACCCGAGACAACCCCATGTATCTGTCCCCTTGCTTGTGAAATGGCCCAGCTGCCAACCCGGAGCAGCCTGCCTCTGTCCTCAGGCCTTTGTCGCCCTCTACTCGCTCCTGGGACTCCCCCGAGGCACTTTCAGACCAACACCCAGGCCTTGGCCACGTGACTCACTTCAACCATCAGGACACCAGAAGACCTGACACAGACTGAACTTGAAGTGTCCCCAAGTCTCCCCTGGCTTCTCTGTGACACCGCAGGAAGGACCTGGGCATGTCACTGGAGGACCAGGCAAGAGCAAGACACCCCCTTCTCCTCATAAGCCCGACCAACACGGGGGCAGTCAACCAGGGTGACCCATGGACCCACCGGAAATAGAAACTGGCTCGATCCTCTATTATCATCATAACAAAGAACTTAGAAGGACGGGCCAACCAGCCATGGGCGTGAGGAGTCAGAGCTGCTGTGGGGTCCTGCCATGACCTTGTGGGCAGAGGGAAGCGAGGACAAGGCTCCTGCTCCCGCCACCATCTGACTTTGGCCTCAGCAACCCCGTGACAACAACCCTGTTCACACAGCGCTGATGAAATGTCCCATCTTTCCCTCTAACAAGGACTTTGCCACAGAAAGTGACTGAAAATGCATTATACATGAGACACAGTTTCTGAACTCGTTGCAAGTGCTGTTCCAGGATAATTTTACTTCTCTTCCAACATTCCCTCTAGGGGTGAACTATCCTACCAAGAAGTTAAATGGAAATAGAGAAGAGCCTTGAAGGACTCTACGGGGCCCCATCCTGGCAAGCCAGCCCAGGACAGGGTCCCTGGGCTCTGTGGCTTCAGGGACCCCTATTCTCCCTTGAAACAGCCGAGCGATGTTACCGGAGCTCAGGTCTGCAAGCTGCATGTTTCAGAGAGCCAATGATTTCCCTGATTTGGGGATCAAAGTGTGAATTCTAGTCAGACCTGTCTTCAGATCCCAGCTCCACTAATTTGGGAAGCATGAGACCCCGGAGGCAAACCTCTCCACACCCCAACTTCTTGTCTATCAGGTGGGGTTCCGGTTCATTCTTTTAAAAGCACAGAGTGGTCACTCAGGAAATGTAAGCAGCTCTCAGACCCCATACGCTTTAGAATTCTGCCAGCCAACAGAGAATTTCGATCTGGAAGATTTCTGAGTCCAGGATAGCCTCTCTCTATGGCCGCTGAGTTTGCGTGCCCCTTTTCGCTGCATTATAACTCTCAAAACATACGGCTCCCTCCACAGCCCTGCAGGAAGAACTGCACCAGCAGCCAAAAAGACTGGAAATCAAGTCAATCCCTAGTGGCAGGGACTGGAGAAAAAGGACAGTCTTCACTCTTCCTCCAAGCAGGTAATGCATGACCAACATTGTGATCCCAAGCAACGTGGGTCTTTCTCTCAGTTCTAGTCCGTTAATGCATTCAGTAGCCTCCTCTGAGGTCAGAGAAATGGGGGCAGACTTTGAGGTTGTCTATTTATAAATACGTACAGTCAGCAAACAGCTGATGTCTACAGGCATGTGACACAACCACTTTTTTAAAAAAAGAATCAACCCCTTATGTAAGTAGCACGCGCTTACAGCATCAGCGAGCCACTGCCTTAATAATGCTGCATAACAAATCATTCCTAAATTCAGTGATAATCCTTCACACTCACCTGTGTGGCTAAAGGTCAGCTTGGGGTCACCGGACCCAGTGGGCGTGGCTCCAGGTCCAGATGGGCTGGGGTCTGCATCCCAGGCTCCTTGAACCAGGGGGTGGTGTCAGAAGTAGAAGACAGCAGGGACATCCAGGACTCTGAAGACCGCTGCACACGCAACCTGACATGAGTGTGGGGGAGGGGACCTGCACAGTCACATGGCAAGGTCACGAGTACAGGCAGGGCTGGCTTCAGGGACGAAACCCATGCGCCCATGCAGCTGCACATGACCCCGCAGACACAGGGGAGGGGGAAGAATTGGGAACAACGGTGTGACCTTCTACTCGACAAACAGGCGCTGCGCTGGGAATGGGTCCTACGTGCTGGCGGGACCGCATCGTGGAACTTCTGCAGGGGATGGGGATTCACAGCGTTCAGCGGCACCTCACCCTGTGACGCCTTCCCCCGCCCCCGCAGGTGTGGTTGGGGTAAGTATGAAGGAGGAGGGGCGCAGGTGATCACTAGTGGTAACACACGTGGCCTTATCACCACCCCGTTCTTCCCTGATTAAAACCTAGTGCACCCGTCCCCTCCCACCAGCCTGATACTACCCCAGTAAACTCAACACCCCAGCCCCCCATTCCCTGCCCGCTCCTCCCTCCCCAGCCCAGGGAGACTGCTCGGTGGAGAGGGGAGTAGAATTATCCATCCACTGGAGGTTTCGAGAATCACAAATGTCAGAAACCTGCAGTGGGCCTGGAGACACACTGGTGGAGTTCCAGGGCCAAGACGAGACACACGGATGTGTCAAAGCCAGAAGGGACATCCCAAACTCTGCAACTGAGTCCCTACCTCCTCAGGCAGGCTCAGCCAACATGAAACCGTCACGGACTGTTGTCTGACCTGGCCTAAGGGAGGTGGCATTTCATGGGCCTCTGGGGACAGCCACGCCCTGGGTCTGATGACCCCCACACACAAAGCCCGCTGCCCCTCACGCTCCTGCCAACCTCGGGCTCACGTCAGCTCCTTTCCTCCGACCGTTTCCTGAAGTTGGAGACGCAGCTGCTCCCATCCCCGCCCCCCGGCAGGTCAGCCTCCTTCCCACGGGCCCGTGACGCTTCCTGCTCCCAAGCTGTGTCCTTCGCAGCGAGCCACAGAGCCCACGTCCCACTCCAGGAGGAGAGCAGCATGTGAAGTGGCTCCTGCCACAGAAAATAAATCCCACGCGCACGTCGACACGAGAATCCTGCAGTTCAGACAATTACCCAAAGAACACATTTTCTGATAATTAGAGAGCTAAAAATGAACCCACTTTGAAAATCCCTTCCTTCCTCCCGAGCAAGCTGAGGAGGTGGTTTAGCAACAACGAGCTGTGGGGACACATCACATTCCGGGTGTCTGGAGGACAAGTGCCAGGAAATTTCTTGGAAGGTACAGTTCCCAGAAGGTGGCGGCGCTAACCAGACCCACTAGCCCTCCCCATGTCCCCAGGATGCCCTCGGGGATGTGCCAGGCATGGGGCAGCTCACACCTGTGTCCTCTCACTGACTCCCAGGGCAGCTGCACGGGGAGGGCACTGTTCTCACGGCTCCCCAGTTAGAGCAGTGCTGAGGGCTGGACGGATAATCAGGCAGGGACAGGGGCAGTCTCTGGTCTCAGCAAAAGCCTGCGTACCCCACTGCCTCTCCCGTGGAAGGGACCAGAGCTGGCAGGGAGCAGACGCGGGTCAGGTTACTGCACAGACCCAAAGGAGGGCAGCGGGCACGGACGGGGTAGAAGAAGCTGTCAGTTAGGGACCTGCTGGGTCGCTGGCGAATGCAATAGTGAGTTACATGTGGTTTTAAAATACCAATCTGATGTAAGTAGTAAATGTAGTAAAACATAGTAAATCCGCATGTTTCAGGCTCAGTCCTCAGGCAGCACACGACACACCATCCAGCGCAGCTGTGACACCTAAGAACTTGAAGTCAGCGTTTTCTGTCCACAGGTGTCTACCTTGTACCCTCCTTGCTGGTATTTCCCCGCTAACAAGGAACAGCATCTGCATTTGCCTGAGCAGCAGAGGTCACAGCATGGGGGGAAGGACCACAGGTAAAGGACAAGAAACAAAAAAAGGTACTTGGAATGTGTTTCCTGGAGCAAAATGCCTCTGTCTACTGTTTATAGAAACTTATGCAAACTATATGTATATTTGCAAATGGTAATGCTAATTCCTGCCTAGCCTCTGTTCTTCCTGGCTGGGCTTTGACCTTGGGCTGTAAGAAGGACCCTGGCAGAGGCAGTGGCTGGCCATTGTTCAGTCAAAGTCACTGCGGAAGGGTAAGCCAGACTCAGGAGTTGGATGTGGATTATTGCCCTGCAGGCGAATCCGAGAGGCACACCTGGGAGGGAGGGGGATCATGACAGACATGTAGGGGTTAGACTGGAAACTGAAGGGGTCACTGGTGTCCAAGATACAATGGGGGAAAATAATTAACAAATTCATGAATGTCCTTAATATCAAATGTCATATGTTTTCTTACATCATCTTCTACTCTTTGGATCGTTTATATTTTCACATGTATTTTCCTTATCTGACCACCCCTCCCTGCATGATCCACAAATGGGGGGAACTCTACCACACTGAGGGTCTAGGAAAACATGAAAGGACAAGTAAGTAGCTGGAAAAACAAGTCACTGCTTGATTAAGCTCTCTCCTCCCATGAAAGGTGTCATTATGGAAATAGAGACAAAAATTCAAACGCTTGCAGTGATTTCCCTCCATTAGGTTGGCAGGGTAGTTGGTTGTTTTGGTTTTTTTTTAAAGATTTTATTTATTTATTTGACAGAGAGAAACACAGCTAGAGAGGGAACACAAGTAGAGGGACTGAGAGAGGGAGAAGCAGGCTTCCCGCCCAGCAGAAAGCCCGATGTGGGCCTCAATCTCTAGTCTCCAGGATCATGACCTGAGCCGAAGGCAGTCACTTAACCAACTGAGCCACCCAGGCGCCCAGGGTAGTTGTTTCTCTCCTATTCACATATGCCTCCGGGTTGACAGGTGGCTTCCCGATGTCTCATGTGCTCTGGACAGACACCGGGGAGGTCCTTTGGCTCCACACTATGGGCCCTGCTTCCTCGAGCTGCCCGTTGCTGTTCCCTGCATTTCCCTGCAGAAAGCAAGCACGGGCCTGACAGGGGAGCGGCAGTCCCTCTGCAGTAGCGGCTCCCCAGCTACGTCACAGCGGGTGTGCTAAGTACCAAGTGTGAATTTCATGTGAACACGTGACTGTGCACACACACGCAGGCTTCCCAGACGCACCCAGGACTGCTGTGACCTACTGCCCATCCATTCACAACAGTTCTCCCAATGCCTGGCTCCCCTTCAATAGCACTTCCCGTCCCAGCCCTAAAACACTCGGAGTGACGCTGCCCATCAAACTACAAAAGAGTGGCAGGATGAAACCTCAAAGGAAACGCAGCGTCTAGTTAAAAACTTCCCTGAGCCCAGCGCCAGCCAGGAACAAAGGATGTGAAACCTGAGCCCAGCACCAGCCAGGAACAAAGGAGGGAAAGAACTCTAAGTCCAACCAGAGGGCACTTGCAAATTTCCCACACACCCCGGTCACTTTGATCAATGGCCACCCCTTCTAATGAGCTCCTTTTATCTCTGGAGGTGTCCAGCCAATGCAAGGCTCACTTGTCTCCCTCCACCACCATCCCCTCCCCTGCCATTTGCCTTTCCGGGGAGACCTGGCTAGAGTAGGCACTGAGCCTCTGGCTAGAGTAGGCACTGAGCCTCGCCAGCCTCTTCCACTAGGTGACCAGCCACGACCACGGGACCGTCCACCCTTGGGCATGGAGCGCCACACTGACCTTTCTCAGGAGGAAGCAGATGCGCTCGATGTTCCTCAGCCGTTCCCTCTATCGGGATGCATAGGAAAGAAAAAGAGGGGAGGTTAGATGCTCTGCTGAAGGAATATGAAAAGCCCCCCCAGTCAGCCCCCAGGAAAGGAGGCAGAACCCACCAGAGACCCGTAGGCTCCCACCCAGCAGCTCCTAACAAGAGTTATTGCTCATAGAATTCAATAGCAAAAAAATACACAAATAATCCAAATAAAAATTGGCAGAGGATCTAAACAGATATTTTTCCAAAGAAGACATACAGCTAGCCGCAGGTACAGGGAAAGGTGCTCATCGCCGATGACCAGGGAAGTGCAAAGCAGAACCACAGTGAGCTATTGCCTCCCACCAGGCAGAACTGCGTTACCAGCAAGACAAGAGACAACAGTGCTAACGAGGACGTGGAGGAAAGGGGGCCCTCGTGCGCCATTGCTGGGAATGGAAATGGGGCGGCTGCTACGAAAACATTAGGGAGGTTCCTGAAAAAGTTAAAAAACAGAAGTACCGTATCATCCAGCAATTCTGCTTCTGGGTATCGCCCCGAGGAGAGGAAATCACTGTCTAGAAAATGCGTCTGTACCTCTATGTCCATTGCAGCACTATCTGTGCCCTTGGATGTGTGGTCAGATAAGCAAAATGTTGTGTATGTACACACAAACCCTACTCTCCAGTCACGACACACACAGGGGACTATTACTCAGCCATGAAAAGGAAATCCTGCCGTCTGCAACAACGTGGATGGACCCTGTTGGTGTCACGCTCAGCAAAATAAGCCAGACAGGGACAGACAAGCACCATATGATCTCACTTCTATGTGGAGTCCAAAAACAAAACAAAACAACAACAGAGCAAGCTCATAGAAAAGGAGAGCAGGCGTGTGGTCATGAGAGACAGGGAGTAGGGGAGAGGGAGCTGGATGGAGGGCATCACAAGATACAAACTTCCAGTTAGAAGACAACGAAGTCCTCGGGATGCCCTCAAGGCTGAGTCAGCCCTCACAGAAAGACCGCCCCCTTCCTCCGGAGCATATGTGGAAGGTAGGAAGTTCTCAGCCATTGAGTCTACCTTTCTAAAGTGAGTGGATTTAGAGAAAGAAATCTTCCCACTAATTAGACACCAGCAGCACCCTCAGGCTAAGACGTTTGGGACCATCGAAGTCCATCCCTGGAGCCTCACTCAGGGCCGGGAACAGGTGCCCGAGGCTGGGCGGGGGATGATGGTCACATCTCATACACGCACTGCGTGCCTCCGCCCCTTTCCCCAGTGACTTTCTCGTTTTCCAGAGCCCCTCTGAGCGCAGCTGCAGAGTCTGCCGCTGCTTCATTACGAGGCAATCTAGTGACCGTGGACGTGATGCTAATGATCTTGCTCGCAGATCTGCAGAAGACAGGTGGCTGGGCCGCTTCAGTTTCCCTAATTGAATCATACCTCGATTCTTGTGCATCTGTTAAGCTCCGAGGGAAGACCCCACATCAGGACAAATTAGCGTCCACGTGGCTAGGAAGACAGACCCCATCCTCTGCAGCAAACCCCATGTGTGTTCACAGGCGCATGCACACACACAAACCCCACACCCGACTGGGGCATGGAGGGCACCTACTGGGAGAGTAAGGGGAAAGGTGTGAGGTGCCAGGCATGGAGAGGGCACGCACTGGCTCCTTCCCGGCAGGCTGGTCCTCCAGTGGCGCCCGTTACTTGACGGGGACAGTAAAGGACCCACCCAAAAAGGCAGGGGAAGGGCTGAATGAGAAGCTAGGAGTAAAACAGGGCCCTCCTCCTCCCTCCTCCTCCCTTCCAGTTCCCGAGAGCCCCACAAGACTTGGAGCTCTAGGGGTTGATCTCAGTCCAGAGACTTGGAGCTCTAGGGGTTGGTCTCAGTCCAGAGACTTGGAGCTCTAGGGGCTGGTCTCAGTCCAGAGACTTGGAGCTCTAGGGGTTGGTCTCAGTCCAGAGACTTGGAGCTCTAGGGGCTGGTCTCAGTCCAGAGAGCCGGTGGGCCTCAGGTTCACTTATAGAGCAAGTGTTTGTAAGCTCAGTCCATCCCAAGCAGGCATCACCGACCAAGCCACC
>PITA01009935.1:0-74679 GCA_004023965.1 Spilogale gracilis
GTGGCGGTCCAGAAGTGGGAAATATCACATTTCAGGCTGGTTTCATGGGTGTTCACGGTGGTCTTGTAGTGGTTTTTTTGTTGGAATTCAGCTCTCTTCAGGGAACTCCCTGAAATGCGGTCACCTGGCCTTCCGCCATCTTGACCCTCCGACCCTGAATTTCTTGAACTTGGCTCACCAAGCATTAGATATAGTGAACTCTGGCTCCATCTGGTGGTAACATGAGAAAAGCACAAGTATGCATACAGGATGAGAGAATCCAGAAATTGTATGGCCCCAATGAGGCAACTTTAGAGACAGAAGCACAATTTCATCTTTAATATATACATGCATGTGTATTCCCTGCGTTATTTTTGACCATTCTGACCTTTAGAAGCATGTTTTATGCTTGTAACAGCCCTTAACCACTGTCCTTGTTCCCAATACACCTTATATGCATTAAATTTCCAAATCCAATCATTTCCTGTCCAGCATACCACTCTGATGTAAAACTCAATAGTTCTAAAGTCAAATCTCATTTTCACCACAAATCTGCTTCCTCAGCACCAGGATTATCTCACTTACTTGAAATTTTGGGACACACATACAGAACATTGTTTTTGTTCTTTCTTTTCTACCAGAAAATCTTATCTTAGTCCAGAACTTGGTTCTTTATTATTATATAGATATATTTACTGATTAACTTTGCCCTGAAACTACAATCCCATCCACTAAACTGTCAAGTTATTCTTCCTAAAATACCACTCTTATCCACACATTCTCCCCAAATTTCAATGCTAATTTGGCCTATTGTAACTACTTGCTCTTTGACAGCACTGTGCTCACTGTTTTAGTTATTCATTGATTCTAATCCTCACAAATCAACAGAATGGGTATGCTCAATTTTCAGGAGGTTCATAAAATTAGATCATTCATCTAACCATACAGGGAATGAATAATTGAAAAAGAATTAAAAGGCTCAGCTTGGGTTTAATAACAACCTCAGGTTCTATGAAATGCACAAGAGTGACTTTTTCTCTACAGGATAAATTCATGTTCTATTAAGTTAGCATTCAAAGAGTTCTGTGACATAGCTCCTACCTTTCTTTTAAGCTTGAACATGTACAATCTCTAGTGGAAACCATTTGCTTACTCAAAGTTTACTCTCTGTAATCTATTATCATTTCTATATATGCCCTGTGCAATCTCATCTTTGTTCCTTCTCATATTCTGTTTCAACTTGGGATCATACTACCTATATTTCAGGTATGTTCTCTTAACTAATGCTAGTATTTCAGTTCTAGACTGGTGCAGTATAGGGGGACATTTCCAACACAAGTTGATAGGGAAAAGAGACAATGTGGGTGTAGGATGAATTTGAATCAGGTTCTGATCTTCATGTCAACTTTCCCACTTGGTCTTTTACAACCTAAATCCTATTTAGTCCTCTAAGGTTCAAAGGAGGATTCTGGATCAATGCTTATATGAAAGAAGACACCCATACTGTACTGTCCATAGCAAAGCAAGAGAACAGTTGCCTACAAAAAAATATAACCCGGAGTCAAACCAGAGTCATCATTATGATTCCCAATGGTTTACTGAGTATAGTGTAAGGTCTATGTTAGTGGAAGGCAAGACCAAAACCCTTGTGGAACCAGGAATTATGGCATAGACTGATGTGTCCAAGATTTTTTCAAGATGGAGTAAGTAGAGTTGACATGCCAATCAGAACCTGAGGTGAAAGAATTATATACCATTTATTAATAGTTCTTTGCACTCCAACCCCACTTCCTCCCAGAATACACTATAAACCATACAAAGAACAGAAGTAATTCTAGACCCCATTGCTGGTGGACCTGAATCTACTGATACTTATCTGTCAGTGTTGATTCACTGAGCCATCCAGTGCCTGTGAATTAGAAGATCTAGGTGAAGATGACATCTAATATCATCTTTCCTTTCAGTCCATATATCTTAGTAATATTTCAAACCAGGTTGAAGATTAAACCCAATATAAACTCAATGTACATATATAAGAGGATATATGCCTTACATATTTAAGGCATGGTGAGTGCAGACTGGGCTTTTAAAATTTATTAATTGCTCCCACTATAGACATTTATGCTGGAACTTCCATTGTTGGTGAACTTTATGCATCTCTATGGCTTGGGATTAAAAAATAAATAAGATCTTAAACATGGTGGTGGGTATTAAGGAGGGCACATATTGCATGGAACATTGGGTGTGGTGCATAAACAATGAATCCTGGAACACTGAAAAAATAAAATAAAAAATGAATTATTAAAAAACACTTTATTTCAATAGGGACGCCTGGGTGGCTCAGTTGGTTAAGCGACTGCCTTAGGCTCAGGTCATGATCCCGGAGACCCGGGATCGAGTCCCACATTGGGCTCCCTGCTCAACGGGAAGCCTGCTTCTCCCTCTCTCACTCCCCCTGCTTGTGTTCCCTCTCTGACTGTGTTTCTGTCTGTCAAATAAATAAAATCTTTAAAAAAACCACTTTATTTCAATAAATAAATAAATAAATTAGAGCTTGGGCATGCCTTAAAGATCCCAACAGCATGACAATCAGGCCCAGTATTGCATAATGATAAAATAATGCAGTGTGAACTGTGGCAGATCAATGTCTAGGTTGTTATGGTAGATCAAAGGAGATACATTTTGCTATTTAGAGAGATTGGTTTTCAGAATAATTTTCCAACTCTCCAAGAATAGAATTATTGAGTCAAAGAACATCCTCAGCACTTTCCAAATGATTGAAAAAAACATTGACAGCATTTGATACCATGGAAGGCATATCAAATGTTTGGCTCTCCTCTTCTTCCTGGGCACAGGGGAGATCACAATTCCCAGCCACTTTGGGCTTAGACATGGACACAGAACTAACTTCAACCAGTAGTTGATGGTTGTGATCTGAAGAATCACTTCTGGGCTGAGGTAGTGAAAAGCTTACTCAACTTTTAGTGTCTTTCCTTCCTATTGAGGCTGTATAATTACATACAGGTCCACACAATTAAAGTTGAATTACCATGTAGAAGATAGCAGACTTGGAGATTAGTTCAAGGTATACCAACATTGCATAAACAAAAAAAAATTATGTGCTAAGTCATTAATATTTTTGTTAGATTACCATAGCATAAGTTTTGTATGTCTTAATACAGGAGTCATGTTCAACATTGTTTGTTCTTTTATCCCATAAGTCTCTTTTTTATTAATACTTAATGGTAAATTATAAAGAAAACAGCATAAACTTTTGCTAAAGACGTGTCCAAAAAGAAAAAAAAATAAGTGTAATTTCCCTTGCCTCCTTCTTCTTATGAATGAGAAACTAACAAGACTATGGTACATGAGGATTGTGGGAAAGGTGATATTTCTGAAAGATGGAGACTTTAATAAACAAAGAGAGTCATGTAAACAGTTTTCTTTAAGTTTTATTTTATTTGAGAGCGAGACTGGGTGGCACAAGGGTAGATGTAGAGACATAATTTCCAGCAAATCCCCCACTTAGCAAGGAGCCTGAGGCAGGGCTCAATCTCACAACCTTGAGATCATAACCTGAGCCAATGCTTAACTGATTGAGGCACCCAGGTACCACAACAATTATTTTTAATATGATGCATCTAACTGACAGTTACAGCCAGGATATGTGGGAAGGATAAATTATATGAAATAAGAAACATCTGATATCTGGAACTGTAAATGATGGCATGAATGTCATGTAGTTGCAATTCATTCCTTGGAATTGTCTCTCAATATTTCTCATTAAATCTCTAAAAATGACCAAAAGAACAAACAACAAGAAATATTGATAGCAGCTGAATCAACAGAAATCAGGCATATTTCATGTTTGTAATTTTGTACATTTCCATAGATTACCAACCTTTTAAGCAGCAAGACATTTCCCTTCAACTGAATCACTGCAGATTCAAAGTTCTCTGCTTATATAAATCAAATTAAAAATGTAGATGCTTTGATTGAAATAGAAGAGGAAAAGACATCCACTTGTTCCATGTCCCTGCTGCTCCCATAGCCCTGGATGACTAGAGATAGTAAAATAGTCTGCACAGATCTCTGTACAGCCATGACAAGGCCTTTGAAACACCCATAATTATAGTTCTCTATCTTTAGCACATAACTTATGTGCTACCAGAGGATGTTCATCTAACTTCAAAATTTCTCTTATTTTTTTTCCTAACTTATCTTTATACTACCTGGGCATGCCTTATATGTGCTTAAAATCAAGTATAGTTTGTTGTTGGTCAGTATTTGTGGGAGGCTGAGTTATCCCATATTCTCATAAAATATGGCATTGGCATACCTTCTCTCAAATAATGGAAAATATAACCCCTCGCCTTCAACTTGGGTGGAAATTCATGACAGAAGCAATACACATGACTTCCAAAACTAGTTCATCTAGTTCATAGGGGGTGAATTGTGGCTCAGTCAAAAGGCCACATATAACTCTTGATCTTGGGGCTCTAAGTTTGGGCCGTACAGAGGGTGTAGAGTTTAATAAAAGGATAAGTGAATTTCAAAACTAGTTCATAAAGATACACATAATTCCTCCTTGTTTCCTTAAGAAGTTAGCTCTTGGAACCTGGCCACCATGTCATGAGGAGGTCCAAGCCACATAGATGGGCCTCCTGTATGTGTTTTGGCTGACAGGACTGCCATTCTCTTGATAGCCAGCATCAACTTCCATACATATGAGTGAGAACATCCTCAATATGACTTCAGCTGCAGTCACCATTTCACTGAAAACACAAGACAGACCTTTAATGAAAATCATTTCTACAACATAATCCAGCCAACTGTTAGAATCCTAAGAGATAATAATAAAATGTTTTATTTTGAATACATAAAGAAGACATGGTTCATATATATGATGGAATATTACTCAGCCATCAGAAAGGATTAATACCCATTTTTACATCAAAATGGATGAAACCGGAGGGAATTATGCTGAGTGAAATAAGTCAGGCAGAGAAAGACAATTTATCATATAGTTTCATGTGGAACATAAGGAATAGCATGGGGATTAAAGGGGGAGGGATAGAAAACCAAATGGGAAGAAATCAGAGAGGGACACAAACTATGAGAGACTCTGGACTCTGGGGAATAAATTGATGGTTTCAGAAGGATGGAGGTGGGGAAGGGATTAAGAGGGTGGTGGGTATTGAGGAGGGTATGAGATGTAATGAGCACTGGGTATGATATGCAGCTAATGAATCATTAAACATTGCATCCAAAACTAATGATGCTGGCTAGCTGAACATAATAATAAAAATTAAAAATTATAAAATGTTTTATCTTAAGTCACTATGTTCTGGGGTGTTATTTTAATGCAACTAACTAACATCCATTCGTTCTAAAAGTATTTACTTAAAGCTTTCAAAGGGCAAGTCACAGGAGCATCAGCAGCAAATAAAGAACATCTTTTCATAGTCAATACTCTGGTTTGAGGAGACAGATGATAAATCCTTCTCACGATTTTAGGATAAGAGTCTATCTTACAATCATTGGTGTCTCTCCTGATCTAAGGTTAGAAGTCCATTTTCTGCAACCATCTACAACTGGACTGGCATATTCCTAGAATTTGTTAGTTCTAAATCCCGTTGGCTGAGAGTGATGAATCTAGTTTCTTTTGGGGAAGGACAGTACCAAGGGGTTTTAATGGGTAATTTTGACCTGGATGTAAATCTATTATTATAATATGATATTTTATTAGGTTAAATAGAAAGTATATATGACTTATAAGGTTTTATATTTTGTAAAGATCAAATGTGCCTGAATATGCTTTGTTAAATAAATCATGTTAGTAGAAATCACTGTGCTAATTTGTAAGGAAGTAAATATGACCTAGTCAGCAAAGCAGATCTACATTAACAAGATAGTTGGAAATAGGCATGGAAAAGAAAGAGTAGTTATTTAGTTTTTATATTCTTGCTGCTGAGAGAGGACATGAGATGAATTTGTGCAAAATGTAATGATGAAGAGAGTATGGGGAAGCCTTTTCATAAAAAGCTAAGAATTTTGGTGTTATTTATTCCCCTTTTGTAGTGTCAGTTGTCTTTGAAGGCCACTATGCCTTCCCTGTCTCTTATATAAAAAGGGAACCTGGCTTGAGAAAAGGCAGAGATTCTTATTTTCAGAATTGCACCAAGGCTTTCAGCAGCTGTGACATCCTGCTATGAAAAGAAAGCCTCTGAATCTGTGCAAAAGACCTGTAAAATTCTTGGTTCACTGAACAAATACAGGGGTTAATTATGTGAATTTAATTTAGTATAATCTAATTACCAGTGCTCCTTTTTCAACAAGATAAAGAAAGACAATCAGAAACCATAAAGAAAGCAAAAAGCTGCAAGAAACAAATACTAAATAATTTTCAGAAATTTAAAAGAAAACACAATTGAACCTAAACCTGGACCATCCCACCTCAAGCAGTATGGGATTAATAAAATAGGATTGGGTTTCCTTCCTTTTGGGTCCAAATAAATAGATTCTCATTATTCCCAGATTTCTGTATTTGCAAATTTATTTATTTGCTAAATTTGATTTTATAACTCCAAAATAATTTATAACTCCTAAATTAGTACTCATGGTGTTTTCCAATCATTTGCAGACATGCACAGAGCAGCAAAAAATTAAACCAACATACAGGTTTCCAGCTGAGGTCAAATAAGAAGAGGTTCTGCCTCATTGTTTCAGTCCTCATATTTAAAATAAGTGTTCTTTGTACAGTCTACTTAATGCCATGTATTTTGCATGTTAGTGCTTTTTTTGATAATTTCACTATTTAAAATGACTTCTGAGTCTAGTGCTACCATGCTGACTACAACTGAACCTAAGTGCAAAAAACTTGTATGTGTCTTTTTTATTATTATATTATTTTATTTTGTTCAGTGTTCCAAGATTCATTGTTTATGGTCCACACCCAGTGCTCCATGCAATATGTGCCCTCAATACCCACCATCGGGCTCACCCATCTCCCCACCCCCTTTCTTCCAAGACCCTCAGTTTGTTTCTCAGAGTCCAAAATCTCTCATGTTTCATCCCCTACGTGATTTACCCCAATTCACATTTTCTTTCCTTCAGACACATGAAAAAGTGTTTGTCATCATTAGCTATCAGGGAAATTCAAATCAAAACCACACTGAGATACCACCTTACACCAGTCAGAATGGCCAAAAATTAACAGAACAGGAAACAAGTGTTAGAGAAGCTGTGGAAAAAGGGGAACCCTCTTACACTGTTGGTGGGAATGCAAGTTGGTGCAGCCGCTTTGGAAAACAGTGTGGAAATTCCTTAAAATTTAAAAATAGAGCTACCCTATGACCCTGCAATTGCACTACTGGGTATATACCCCAAAGATACAGAGCTAGTGAGAAGAAGGGCCATATGTACCTCAATGTTTATAGCAGCAATGGCCACAATCACCAAACTGTGAAAAGAGTCAAGGTGCCCTTCAGCAGATGAATGGATAAAGAATATATGGTTCATATATACAATGGAATATTACACCTCCATCAGAAAGGATGAATACCCAACTTTTGTAGCAACATGGACCAGATTGGATGAGATTATGCTTGGTAAAATAAACCAAACAAAGAAACTCAAGTATCATATAGTTTCACTTACTTGTGGAACATAAGGAATAATATGGAAGAGAGTGTGAATTGTGAATTGTGATATGTCTTATGGAGAAAATTTATATGATAGATATGCTTTAATCAGGTATGAGTTACAGCACCGTTGACCATGAATTCATTGTTGATGAATATACATTTAAAAAGAGGCCTTTAATCAGAAACACACATAAAACAAGATCATGTATTGGTTGGTTGATGCAAATATTGTGACCAGGGGCTTGAATGAACCTGATTCTGTTTCCCCCGGGTGTAACCATTTGGTATTTGCTGATTCAATTATTATGATAACTTTATATAATGTAACTGCCACAATAATGAGAATTGACTGTAGGTGGTTTTGCAAGATATGAGGGGAAAGGACTAGTGTGGTAAGTAACAATCTCTCAGACTAAGGAGTTAAGTAAATACTCTTTAAAAAATAAAAGTGCACGCTTTATATTTTAAATTGTTAATGCATATTAGTACCTGTTGCATTTACTTACCTACTATCCCTTTTCCCTTCTGTTACATCACCTTGTTTTTCCTTTTCAGAAAACATGCATCTGCCCTGCATATGTACCATAACAGTACAGTAATCATATAACTCAGGCATGGCCAACCAGTACACTCATCTCATAGGAGAGAGAAAGTCAATGACAGAGAGAAACAAGATAATCTAACTTGAAACAAAGATCTAGACAAATCCCAAAATTTTCATTAGAAACCATACAATCCCCACTTAAGCAAGTTTGAGCACCTTTCAGTAAATAAACACAATAACAGAACTTTGATATGGAAAAATAACTAAAAAGTTAAAGGTTAGTAATAAAGACTGGGATAAGAGGAAGGAAGAGACGACACTTTTCACTCATTATCACTTTGTATTTTGAAATTTTTACTATATGCATCTATTTATTTCACCATAAAGGAACAGTAATAAAAGTAACAGTATAGGTCATTACCACATTGGGACAATTACAGCTACTGGTCACTAAGATAATCTAATTTACCCTTAGATGCTGATGTTAGTCTCTGTTAAGCCCTAGTTACTCAACTGTAAGAGATGAGAAAAGTTGAGATTATTAAGTTTTTTACTGCTAAATTTAAATTAAGACCCTAGAAACTAAAATGTCTAGATCTGAATGAATTGTGTCTTCCTAAAAATTGATGTGCTGAAGCCCTAAGTCCCAATGTGGGTGTATTTGGAGTTGATGCCTTTGAAGAGGTAATTAAGTTTAAACATGGTCATGAGTGAGGCTAATCCAGTAAGTCCAGTGTCCTTATAAGAAAAGAAACCCAAGGGCTTTGTGTACACAAAGAATGGGCCACATTTGGAGAAACGAAACCAGTACATTCAGTTAGATTTCTGGGACATAGATTTCTTCCAATATGCTTAAAAATATTATATCTCTTCAGTTTATCTCACTGTTTTTCTTTTCCATAAAATCTAATTATATGAATACGATCTTTGCTGAATTTCCATTTCTTCACTCTTTTCTGACCTTTTTCTCCTTTAGCCCATTTTTAAAAAGATTTTATTCATTTATTTGACAAAGAGAAACACAGCTAGATAGGGAACACAAACAAAGGGAGTGAGAGAGGGAGAAGCAGGCTTCCCGCCAAGCAGGGAGCCCCATGCTAGGCTCCTTCCCTGGTCTCTGGGAGCATGACCTGAGCTGAAGTCAGTTGCTTAACCAACTTAGCCACCCAGGTGCCCCGCTTTAACCTGTTTTTATTCTCCAAGTTTTCTTTCTTGTCTTTCTTCAAAGCCTACCATCACATTTTTATTTGCGTTTATTCCTTTTGTTTCCTTGCAATCTACTTTTCATTCATGAGATAATTTTGTCTTTTTTCTTTTACTTGTTTTCTGAGTTTAATTAACTATATTTTCATTTCTTCACATTTATATCTATTTTTGTTTATTTTTAGATGTCTAATTTAAGGTGGTTTTTCATATCCCAAAGTGCTTGTTTGAATATATTTTATCCTATTTTCAGTATTGCTATAGTTTTTATTTTAATTACAATTATTTTATTATGGGAATTTTTCAATTAACTGAAGTGTATTGCATTTAATTTTTTATAGTAACTCTCTAAGATTCCGTGATTTCTTCATTTATAAAATTCCTAGTTTAATGGTGTCATGGCTGGTGTGGCAATAGACAAAACCTGAGAGTAAGGAGACGTAGAAAAGACAGAGATAGAGAAAAGTATGGGAACAGGAGGGACAAGTGGATGATATCCAAAAAGCCAACTTTATTCAGGATTTTACATCTTATATAGGGATCACTTACATAAGCATAGAATTAATCATTACTTCAGCCCCCTCAACTGTGTTCGAACTCCATAGTGATCAAAGGAAAAACAATAGCAATTATATCTCTGAGGGGGTAAGGGCTAGCTATGACCCCAAACGCATAAACCCCTTAGTTCCATACATCATGATCAGATGATTGTTACACGGCCCACATGCAGTCTTGGAATAACACCATGGACTCGGTTATGCCTCAGTGAGAGCCCAAAAAGGCGGAGCAAGACGTCAGGTGACCCAGGCAGGCAGGCAGGCACCGGCAGGTACTAGGAGTTTCACCTCTGGCTACTGCCATATGCCTCCCAACGGGCTCAGAGCCGGGCCTTTACTGTCCCCCACAAGGGGCAGGCACAGGGAGCCAGAGGCTACACTTCGACTGTTGACACCACTGGGTTGCCATGGGCTCCCAACATCTCCCCCTCTTTATTTTTTAAATGAAAAAGATGATTTGGGGCTTTCATAAGAAATCGATTGGCAGAAATTTTCCTCCATATCCCTGAGCCCATGATTATGATGCATACAATAATAATCAAAATAGCAATGAATAACCAAAAGGAATGTTTCAAAATGTTACCAGGGTTAAACCCATTTAAATTATGCAGAATTTGAGAGGCCAGCCTTGCTGGGTCCTCAACATCAAGGTGTGAGTGTTGAATGGCAGAAATGTCTTGTTGTAATTCCAATAGGTCAAGACTGAGATTGCTATGATGCCATATACTTTGTAAGTGTCTCTTAACTCGCTCCCAATTAACATTATCTGCTCTCATAGGCATGACACAGATACACTGGAAGCCAGCATGGCAAACAAGCTTTATCTGAGTTTTAAGAATAGACAATTGATTGTCAAGATACTCTATGGCTTCTTCTAAACCATCCAACCTACTCATTATTTTTTCATCAATATGATCTTGAAAAGACAAGGCATGAGATACATTTGGCGCAAGTGCATTAACATGAGAAGCGGTATGAACAGACTGAGTTAAAGCTACTGCAGAAACAGCAGATGTTGCTATAAGAGCAACCAAAGCCACTATGCCTGCTATAACCATGCCCAAGAAATGTCTAGTGCACCGCAACTGTTCCTGTAGCTCTACAGCAAATTGATATCCATAATTGGAATACCATGACCCTTCGACCTGAACAGGCAATAAAACATATGGAGGTTGCATCACAAGGAAAACAATTACTGGCCCCGCTTCATAGCCAGGCAAAGTTATAGGCAAACAATTAGTTAAAACACAGTCAAGACATTGAATATGATACATTTCTTGTCCTGTAGCTTCTTTCACCACCTGCACTTGGCCTGAGCCCACCACCAACAAAAACAGGTGAGGCACACAGGGGTGAATGGCAAACTTAAAAGCAGGTTGACCATTGTAAATAAAAGACTGTTCCCCAGGGGGTCCATAGTCCTTTGCCCCTGTAATGCTTCCAGGTCCTAAAGCCGCAGCAACCTTCCAAAGTTCTGCGTGATACATGCCCCCTGCTGTAGAGAACAGTCTAGCCAGGATGGAAACATTCAGCCACTGGGCCAGTAAGGTAGATCTTTTATTTGAGACCAGTCAGAGACAAGCTGGGTACCTTAGGCGGTGTGAGAATAATGGGGGCTTTTTGCAAGCAGGAGATCCATCATACCAAAGAGTTCCTCCAACCTACGGCAGTAGGACACCCCAGGTGCCCCTTAGGCTGTACCCCCATCACAGGATTGGTTGGCAGTTGGTCATCACCATTGATCACGAGAACTTTCCATCTTTCACCTTGCTAATTAGGCACCTTGTCGGGGACAGTGCATGATCCACCCCTCCCAAGCCACCAGAAACTTTGGTGAAGGTACCTGTGAATGTGAATGAAAGCCCCTCTGGGCTTTCCCTACCTAGAATCCAAAAGCCATGTACCCTGTGGGCTGGGGCAATATGTCCTTTGTGTGCCAATCCAAGACATATAGTTTCATTTAATCCTCCTCCTGGTAATCATATCTCTGTATTTCTTATCTGTATTTCTTGATCCCTGTGCCTCAATAGTCTCAACCTCTGTGAGTTTAAGCAATCACTCTGTACCCTGAAGGAACAATACTAATCCTGTCTCTAGGGCGGGTGCAAAAGCAGTTAAAGATTTAACTGCACCGCCCAACTTCCTCACTTGGGAATAATAAAAGACTGGGACCCTTGACAGTCCAGGAAGACAAAGGCAGAGGCAGCAAGAGAGCCTGTGAGGAGAGAGCAAGAGAGCCCACAAACAGCAAGAGAGACAGGGACAAAGCCAGAGGCAGGTGAGAGCCTATGAAGAGAGAGCAAGGGAGCCTGCGAAGAGAGACAGAAGCAAAGCAAGAGGGCCAAAGCCAGAGCTAGAGAGCTAGAGCTAGAAAGTCAATGGTAAAAAGCCAGAGCGTGCGGCTGAGCCTGCTTCATAGGTCTCTCCTGACTGACCTCGGGTCTGTCAGCTTGCATCAGATCTCTGTGTCCATGTCATTCTTTCACCCACCAGACATCAGGACCCACATCTCTGCTGAGGCTGGCCCCCAGCGGTGACAGCACCTGTTTTTTATTGCTCCGATGTGTTTCTGTCCCATGCCAAAAGGCAACATCAAAGGCCTCTTGCTGAACATACATGCAGCCAGTCACTGCAGGCATGCCAACAACTGGTATCTGAAGACAAACAGGTACCTGGGCATCCAAACCAGTCTAGTTAATATAATCCTCTGAAACTTCAGTATTCTCTGTAGAAATTCCTCCAAAATAATAAGAAAAATTAGTATGTACCCGAGGGGAGAGATCATCCCAAGGGACAGGCCGGATAGAGGGAGGATCAGGTAAATATGCCCAATAAGAAAGGGCAGAGGTGGAGGGAAACTGCAACAAGGTTAACATGGCCAAGAAAAGATTAACTAAGGTTCTCTTCCATGAAGGAGAATGCACAAGGAGCTCAAGCACGCTGGGACAAACTTCTTAACTGACTCTTAGTGGGTGTTTCATCCTTTTGCCTCTCTTTGGGCATTCCATCATCTCCTTCCCCTTGGGGAACCTCTTAATTTCTTGCCCCAGTGCCATTCTCTGGATATTGAGGCACATCTGCGAGAATGCAACACCACCTCTCCGGAAGCCAGCGCAGTGTTTCCTCATCCTGTGGAAAGACACACACAAACCCTCTCCCCTTGCGTAAAACAGGATCAGGACCCTTCCATTCTCCTGTAACCGGATCCTTCCACCTGGCATATGGGAGAGGGGGAAAAATCAGGATGCCAAAAGTTCTCGGCAGCAGTTTGGCCTATATCATCTACGTTTAAAAAATTTTAAACATAAAGAGTTAAATGTAAATGCATGTGAGGAGAATATTTCACAGTTCCCTGTAGGATCTCCCCCTCTTTTAATTTTTTGAGATATGCCTTGAGAGTTCTGTTTGCTCTTTCGACTATAGCCTGTCCTTGTGAGTTATAGGGAATACCCATTGAGTGAGAAATGTTAAATGAACACAAAAGCTTTGAAAAGTCTTAGAGGAATAAACAGAGCCATTGTCTGTCTTTATTCCTTAGGAACTCCCATTTGAGAAAATGCTGAAAACAAATGATTTTCAACGTCAACAAATGCTTCTCCAGAATGAGCAGTAGCATGAATAAATCCTGAAAAAGTGTCAATGGACACATGAATATATTTTAATTGCCCAAAGGGCAGGAATAAAGTTACTCCATTTGTCATAAATGACTGGGCATCAGACCATGAGGATTAACAGCATATGAGGGAACTGGATGAGTAACAGGGCAAGTAGAACAGGCCTTGACAATCTGTCGAGCCTCCTCTCCGGATATACAGAATTGTTGTCCCAAGGCCTGAACATTTTGATGAAATTTGGTATGACCTTGAGAGGCCTTTTCAAAATCGTTAAATACACAAGGGTAAAAATGGGTAATGGCATCAGCTACGGCATTTTCTTTACATAATGGCCCAGGGAGATTTGTATGAGCCCAAATACGTGGTATAAAAGTAGTTTTTGAATGTTGGAAAAAGGATGGTATATCTCTTCATCATTAGTAAGAATATAAGCTCCAGGGAGGAGAACAACTGACCAAGCCACATATTGACTGTCAGTAAATAAATTGAGAGGTTCTGAAAATAGCTGAAGGGCTAACTGCACAGCTTTTAGTTCGGCACGTTGCACTGACTTGGTTGCATAAGTGCCTTGATATGCTGCCTCTCCGTAGGGAGATTCTTTATAAATACCAATATGACCAGACTTGTCAGCATCAACAAATACGTTGAGCATGACATCAAGTGGCTTTGTCATAATAGTGTGGGTATTAATAACTTCTGTTGTAGCAAAGAATTACAAGAGCCTATCAGCTGGCAATGAAACTTAAGTTGTCCTGCGTATCGAGATAGGACAATTTGCCAACTTAAATTTGTAGCATACAAGCCTTGCACCTTGTCAGCAGTTAGCACAGGTAAAATAATAAATTCAGGTTCTTTACCAAGTAAGTGAATAACTCTTTGATGCCCTTTATGAATAAGAAAAGTAAAGAGATCCACATAAGTATTTAAACATGTATCCATTCCAGAGGACCTTGAACTTGCCAAATAAGTGCTGCAGGAAGTTGGGAAGGCATCGAAATGACTAAATATACTGGCTGGGTAACGTCATACCAAGTTGCATGGACTTGAGATAGTTTCGTGTTAACAAGTTGCAAAGCTTGCTCAGCCTCTGGAGAGAGGACTTGTTTAGAGGAGGGAGAGCTGTCTCCTTTGAGAATATCAAATAATGGTTTTAAATCATCAGCAGTTAAATGTAAGAAGGGATGAATCCAATTAATGTCCCCCATAAGTTTTTGAAAATCATTTAACCTTTGTAAAGATTGGGTCCTTATGACCAATTTTTGTGGTCTAATTTTTCATCTTTCGATCAAGAAGCCCAAATATTCAAAAGGCTCTGCTCTTTGTACTTTATCAGGAGCTGCAACTAAATAAAACTGCTGTAAATGTTTGATCAAACCTTGAAAAGCCCTTTGTAACAAAAGATCAGTCTCTGCCGCTAGCAGGATGTCATCCATATAATGAATGCGATATACTGTTTCTCTATATTGATTGCAAAAAGGTGCAAGAGCCCTTGCCACAAAATCTTGACACAAGGTAGGACTATTGGCCATCCCCTGCGGCAGCACTTGCCACTGATATCTTGTATATGGTGCTGAATGGTTAACACTAGGAATTGAAAAGGCAAATCTTTCACAGTCTTGCTGGGCAAGAGGTATAGTAAAAAAGGCATCTTTTAAATCCAAAATTAACAACTTGAATTGCAACGGAATAGCAGAAGGAGAGGGAAGACCAGGCTGTAAGGCGCCCATAGGCTTCATGGTGGCATTAACAGCCCTTAAGTCCTGTAACAATCTCCATTTTCACGATTTTTTCTTAATAACAAAAATTAGAGTATTCCAAGGACTATGAGATTTTTGTAGATGACCCAAAAGCAGCTGTTCTTGGGCTATAGCTGCTGCCACCTCTAATTTTTCCTTAGGTAAGGGCCATTGATCTACCCACATGGGGTCATCATTTTTCCACTCTATAGGCAGTGCATGAGGGTGCATCAGTGGCCCTTTGGAAAACCTAAACCCTGTTTAGCAGGATAAATTGCAGGAGCAATTGGTTGTGGGTTTCCTTGGAGATTTTTTCCCAGCCCTTTGCCAGGCTGATAGCCCATTTGTTTCATTAGTGATATTACAATGGGAGACTGAGAGGCATAGGGAATTGGAGCCATCTTTAAAGTAAGACCCATTCCCATGAGCACATCACAGCCCCATACATTTAAATCAATGTCCAGTACAAAGGGCTGGAAAGTTCTGTGATGTCCTTCTTCAGTCTTCCAGGTAAGATGGGGGGATTGTGTCTGCCAATCCCTCAAATAGTCACCTCAGGTGCATTTTCAGGCCAATTTTTAGGCCAGTGTTGTTTAGCAATGACTGAGACATCTGCACCAGTATCATCTAACCCAAGGAATGGACGCCCTTGGATTAGCAACACCAAAAAAGATTTATCAGCAGAAATAAATTGGGTCCAATAAACATTAGTAGGTCCGAATTCTTTGTTTCCTCGGTAACCCTTGAGGGCTGGGTTAGAAGTAGTGACTCGAGGAAGAATAATTAATTGAGCGATTGGCTGTCCTGGTAAAAGTTGCAGCGTCCCCTCTTTTAGGGATACCATGATTTTAATTTCCCCCATATAGTCCTCATCAATTACTCTGGGGTGCACTGTTAGCCCTTTCATAGTCCAACCAGAGCACCCCAATAACAGACCCCAGGTCCCAGCTGGTAGAGGGCCCCAAACACCTGTAGTTAAGGCCTTAGGAGCAGTGCCTCCCTCCAGGCATGCTGGGACATCAGGGGCTAGATCGAACCCTGCACTGGAGGGGGTACCGCGGAAGAATTTTTCGATACCTTGGAGGTCGGAAGTGTTGGCACGAATGGGCAGCTCAGTTGAGGGAACATCACTGCTATTGTTTGTTGGGGCTGCAGCGAGCCCTGCTTCCCGTTTCCCTGAACCAGATTGCCAAATCTATCAGTTTTAGAACGGCACTCTTTGGCCCA
Source organism: Spilogale gracilis (assembly GCA_004023965.1). Classification (NCBI taxonomy): domain Eukaryota; kingdom Metazoa; phylum Chordata; class Mammalia; order Carnivora; family Mephitidae; genus Spilogale; species Spilogale gracilis. Next base: position 16,507 of record PITA01009935.1, read on the forward strand.
ATCGCACCCTCTCAGTCATTTAGGACATAATTTAGCAGGCTTTTTGTCACTAGGCACGGGCTGACCTGTTAGCTGCAGACGGTGAGTCTTAAACTGCCCCTGTTGTCCTCAATGAAAACAGACTTTAGATTGTTTGGATTTATCAATAATTTGCTTCTGCATTTCTTGGAGAGAGACGCCTCAAAGGACAGCTGCCATTGTAAGCCCTTGAATATAGGATGTCCCAATTTCAGCACACAGCCGAATATAGTCTTCTAAGGTAGCCGTTTTTCTCCAAGGGCATATGGAAGCCTGGCAGGCAGAATTAGCATTCTCAAAAGCCAGTTGTTTTACTATTATAGTGCCTGCTTCTTGGTCACTCACAATGCATCCCATTGCCTTCAGCAGCCTAGCTACAAAATCTTGGTAGGGTTCATTTGGTCCTTGTCGAATTTTTGACAACTCCTCTGTATGCATTCCTGCCACAGGGAGTCAATTCCATGCTTTAACGGGGTAATCACTAATTTGTTTATAAGCCACTTCAGGATAATTGATTTGCGCCCCCACATCAAAATAGGCTCCTTCTCCCACCAGCATATCATGAGACACAGGAATATGAGTCCTTCTATTATAAACGGCATATTCAGTAGCCTGCTCAGCAAACTCAACCTTCCATAGCAAATAGTCACCCTCTGTTAAACAAGCCTTGGCTACCATTTTCCAGTCTATTGGACACAATGCCTCAGTGGCAATATTATTTACCAGAGACACAGTAAAAGGAGCAGTAGGCCCATATTGAGCGGTTGCTGATTTAATTTCTTTCAGAACTTTAAAATTTAAATGAGTGTATTGTCTCTGGCCTCCAGGGTTTTGAAAGACAGGAAATGCACTAAACCCAGAGGTATCCTCACCCATCTGAGCAGCCTTAGCAAGCACCTGTTGCAATGGTGTTACACTTGCAACTGCCGGCTTAGGCTTTTTAACAGACATTGGAAACATACCTGACGTCAATTCAGGCTTAGGTGACAAAAAATTAATGCTTGTAGGATCTCTCTTAACAGTGGAAGGTGGATATTGATCTAAAGACACTGCGGGAGGTCGAGTAGCTCGCTCCAGATGTTTGTGTTACCACAGTGAGTCCTTCAAAGGATCTGTGAAGGGACAAAGGTAGCCTCACAGAATCCTCCCCAAGTCTATCCTCCAAGGGTTGACTAGGTCCTGGGGCCCTGGGCAGAGGAGGCCCTAACTGTCCAACAGGAGTTAAATCCTGACAGCTTTCCCTGTGTGACCCCACTCTAGAGTCAACACAAGGAGGACCTGCAAGAAAAACTTCTTTATCATTATCCAGATAGACATCATCCCCCACAGCCTCATCCTCTCCACTGTGCACAAAGGGAACAGGCAAGGGAATGGGTGTAAAAGAACAGGACTGTAGGGAACGTGAAGATGGTCTTGGATACAACTCTTCAAGGGGAGGTGAGGGCTCCACGATATCCGCCATCAGCTCCTCAGCTTCCTCCGCTTGTTCAAGATCCTTTTCAGAAGCTGGTGGAGAAGTCAAAGATGGTAGTTCAAAGGAATGAAGAGGATCTAGTACCTCTCTTATCTGGGTCCAGACCAGCATCATGTCCATTGGGAGAGCTGCAGTTCCACGGACAGCCAGCTGATTTTTAATTTCCTGGCCAACCTTTTGCTAGGCGTCCAAACTTACCGTTCCCTCCTTTGGGAACCATGGACATAGATCAGAAACTGTACCCAGAAATTGTTGTAAGTCTCCTTTGGAGACCTTAGCCCCTTTTTGTTTCAAAAGGGCCTGAAGAGCTGTTAAAAAAATAGACTGACTCAATAGACTGAGATTGTGCCATTTTTTTTCTTTTTTTTTTATTGTTACTTAAATTTTTTTTTGCAGTGTTCCAAGATTCATTCCCCATTCCCCACACCGGGTGCTCCATGTTTTAGGTGTCCCCAGTACCCACCACCAGGCTCTCCCATCCCACACCCCCTCCCTCCAAGTCCCTCAGTTTGTTTCTGTGTCCAAAGTCTCTGCTGTTTCATTTCTCTCCCTGGATTACCCTAGTTCCCATTTACTTTCCTTCTCCCACTGTCCTCCAGGTTACCCCTCACGCACCGCAAGTAAGTGAAACCATGCAATACTTGACATTCACTTCTTGGCTTATTTCACTCAGCATAATCTCTTCAAGTCCAGTCCATATTGCTACAAACGTTGGATATTCATCCTTTCTGATGGAGGCATAGTATTCCACTGTATATATGTACCACATCTTCTTTATCCATTCATCTGTTGATGGGCACCTTGGCACTTTCCACAGTTTGGCAATTGTGGCCATTGCTGCTATGAACATTGGTGTACATATGGCCCTTCTTTTCACTACATCTGTATCGTTGGGGTAAATGAACAGTAGTGCAAATGCAGGGTAATAGGGTAGCTCTATTTTTAATTTTTTAAGGAATCTCCACACTGTTTTCCAAAGTGGCTGCACAAGTTTACATTCCCACCAAGAGTGTAAGAGGGTTCCCCTTTCTCCGCAGCCTCTCCAACACTTGTTGTTTCCTGACTTGTTAATTTTGGCCATTGTGACTGGTGTAAGATGGCATCTTAGAGTGCTTTTGATTTGAATTTCCCTGATAGCTAGTGACGCTGAACATTTTTTCATGTGTCTGTTAGCCGTTTGTATATCTTCCACGGAGAAGTGCCTCTTCTTGTCTCTTGCCCATTTTTTGATGTGTTCATCTTCTTTTTGGGTGTTGAGTTTGAGTAGTTCTTTATAGATCTTGGATACCAGCCCTTTGTATGTAGTGTCATTTGCAAATATCTTCTCCCATTCTGTGGGTTTCCTCTTCATTTTGTTGACTGTTTCCTTTGCTGTACAGAAGCTTTTTATTTTAATGAAGTCCCAGAAGTTCATTTTTGCTTTTATCTCCTTTGCCTTTGGAGACGTGTCTTGAAAGAAGTTGCTGTGGCCGATATCAAAGAGGTTACTGCCTATGTTCTCTTCCAGGATTTTGATGGATTCCTGCCTCACATTGAGGTCTTTCATCCATTTTGAGTTTGCCTTTGTGTGTGGTGTAAGAGAATGGTCTACTTTTATTCTTCTATACGTAGATGTCCAATTTCCCCAGCACCATTTATTGAAGAGACTGTCTTTTTTCCCCTGGATATTTTTTCCTGCTTTGTCAAAGATGATTTGACCATAGATTTGTGGGTCCATATGTGGGCTCTCCACCCTGTTCCATTGGTCTATTTCCCTGTTTTGTGCCAGTACCATGCTGTCTTGGTAATCACAGCTTTGTAATAAAGCCTGAGTCAGGTAATGAGAACCTCCAGCTTTGATTTTCTTCTTCAGCAATTCCTTAGAGATTCAGGGTCTTTTTTGGTTCCATATAAATTTTAGGATTGTTTGTTCCAACATTTTGAAGAATGTTGGTGGAATTTTGATCGGAATGGCATTGAAAGTATAGATTGCTCTGGGCAGTATAGACATTTTGACAATGTTTCTTCTTCTGATCCATGAGCATGGAATGCTCTTCCATATTTTTGTGTCTTCTTCAATTTCTTTCATGAGTGTTCTGTTGTTCCTCGAGTACAGATCCTTGACTTCTTTGGTTAGGTTTATTCCTAAGTATCTTATAGTTTTTGCTGCTATAGTAAACAGAATTGATTCTCTGATTTCCCTTTCTATTTTTTCATTGTTAGCGTATAAGAATGCAACTGATTTCTGTGCATTGATTTTGTATCCTGCCACATTACCAAATTTTTGTATGAGTTCTAGTAGTTTGGGGGTAGAGTCTTTTGGGTTTTTCACATAGAGTATCATGTCATCTGCAAAGAGCGAGAGTTTGACTTCCTATTTGCCAAGCTGGATACCTTCTATTTCTTTCTGTTGCCTGATTGCTGTTGCTAGGACTTCTAACACTATGTTGAACTGTAGTGGTGAGAGTGGGCATCCTTGCCTTGTTCCTGATCTCAGAGGAAAGGCTGTCAGTTTTTCCCCATTGAGGATGATATTTGCTGTGGGTTTTTTGTAGATAGATTTTATGAGGTTGAGAAATGTTCCCTCTATCCCTATACTTTGAAGAGTTTTGATCAGGAACGGATGTTGTATTTTGTCAAATGCCTCTTCTGCATCAATTGAGAGTACCATGTGGTTTTTCTCTCTTCTCTTATTGATTTGTACTATCATGTTGATTGGTTTGCGAGTGTTGAACCACCCTTGTATCCCTGGGATAAAACCCACCTGGTCATGGTGGATAATCTTTTTAATGTATTGTTGGATCCTGTTAGCAAGGATCTTGTTGCGAATCTTGGCATCCGTATTCATCAGCGATATTGGTCTGAAGTTCTCCTTTTTGATGGGGTCATTGTCAGGTTTGGGGATTAGAGTGATGCTGGCTTCATAGAAAAAGTCTGGAAGTTTTCCTTCCGTTTCTATTTTTCAAAAGAGCTTCAGGAGAATAGGTGTTATTTCTTTCTTGAATGTTTGGGAGAATTCCCCAGGGAATCCGTCTGGGCCTGGACTCTTGTTTTTGGGGAGGTTTTTGATCACTGCTTCAATCTCATTACTAGAGATAGGTCTATTCAGATTGTTAATGTCTTCCTGTTTCAGTCTTAGTAGTTCATAGGTTTCTAGGAATGTATCCATCTGTTCTAGATTGTTAAACATATTGGCATATAATTGTTGATAGTAATTTTTGATGATTGTTTCTATTTCTTTGGTGTTAGTCGTGATCTCTCCCCTTTCCTTCATGATTTTATTAATTTGGGCCTTCTCCCTTTTCTTTTGGATTAGTTTGGCCAATGGTTTATTGATCTTATTGATTCTTTCAAAGAACCAGCTTCTAGTTTCGTTGATGCGTTCTACTGTATCTCTAGTTTCTGATTCATTAATCTCTGCTCTAATCCTTATTATTTCCCACCTTGTGTGGGGGGTTGGTTTAATTTTTTATTGATTTTCCAGTTCTTTAAGGTGTAATGAGAGTTGGTGTATTCGGGATTTTTCAATTTTTTTTGAGTGAGGCTTGGATGGCTATGAATTTCCCCCTTATGACTGCCTTTGCTGTATCCCATAGGTTTTGGATTGATGTATCTTCATTCTCATTGGTTTCCATGAAGTGTTTAAGTTTTTCTTTGATTTCTTGGTTTATCCACATATTCTTGAGCAGGATCGTCTTTGGCTTCCAAGTGTTTGATTTTCTCCTGAACTTTTTATGGTGGTTGAATTCCAGTTTCACGGCATTGTGGTCAGAGATTATGCAGGGAATAATTTCAATCTTCCTGTATCGGTTGAGCCCTAATTTGTGACCTAGTATATGGCCTATTCTGGAGAAAGTTCCATGTGCACTCGAGAAGAATGAGTATTCTCCTGTTTTAGGGTGAAATGTTCTGAATATATCTATGAGGTCCATCTGGTCCAATGTGTTATTCAAGGCTCTTGATTCTTTGTTGTTTCTGTTTAGATGATCTGTCCATTGCTGAGAGTTGTGTGTTAAGATCGCCTACAATTAATGTATTTGCATCAATATGATTATTTTGTTTAACAGTTGGCTTATGTAGTTGGCTGCTCCCATGTTGGGGGCATAAATATTTACAATTGTTAGATCTTCTTGATGTATAGATCCTTTGAGAATGATGTAGTGTCCTTCTGTGTCTCTGACTACAGTCTTTAGACTAAAATCCAATTTGTCTGATATGAGAATTGCTACCCTGGCTTTCTTTTGGGGTCCATTGGCATGAAAGATGGTCTTCCATCCCCTCACTTTCAATCTGGAAGTGTCTTTAGATTCCAGATGAGTTTCTTGTAAGCAGCATATGGATGGGTCCTGTCGTTTTATCCAGTCTGCAACCCTGTGTCTTTTTATTGGAGCATTTAGGCCGTTCACATTGAGAGTGATTATTGATAGATACATTCGTATTGACATCATGCTGCCTATGGAATTCATGTTTCTATAGATTACCTCTGTAAATTTCTGTTTTGTGTCGCTCGTGGGTTTGTTTCTCCTCTATAGAACCCCTCTTAGCATTTCCTGTAGTGCTGGCTTAGTGGTTGCATAATCTTTTAGACCTTGGCAGTCTTGGAAGCTCTTTATTTCTCATTCCATTTTGAAAGTCAACCTTGCTGGGTACATTATCCTTGGTTGCATATTTTTGTCATGTAACTTCCTGAATATGTCTTGCCAGTCCTTTTTGGCTTGCCAGGTTTCTGTGGAAAGCTCTGACATTATTCTGATGGTCTTCCCTCTATAGGTAAGGAATCACTTTCTCCTAGCTGCCCTTAAGACATATTCTTTGGTTTTATGATTCGAGAATTTTACTAATATGTGCTTGGAGTTTTTTTCTGGCCTCACTGATCTTGGGGGGTGTCCTCTCTGCTTCTAGGACATGAACATTTGTTTCATTCCCCAGATTTGGGAAATTTTCATCCATGATTTTTTCAAAAATATTTTCTAGGCTTCTCTCTCTCTCAACTCCTTCAGGGAATCCCATAATTCTGATATTGGAGTGTTTCATGGCATCATTTATTTCCCTTATTCTGTTTTTTTGGGATTTTAGCTGTTTGCTCCAAGACTTCTCTTGCTCCTCCTTCTTAATCCATCTGTCTTCTAAATCACTGATACGATCTTCAGCTTCACTTACTCTGGCGTTAGCATATTTAAATTAGATTGCATCTCATCTATAGCCTTTCTAACCTCAGCTTTCACTTCTGTTACTATGGCTTCCACTTTGAGTCTAATGTTCTTTTCTAAATTAACTATTGCTTTGTCCATTGCTGCCCTGAATTCCATCTCTGTCATGTTGATTATGTTCATTTCCAGTAATTCTGTGCCCGAGGTTGCAGTCTCGGGGTTCTTCTGTTGGATGTTCCTTCTCCGAGTCATTGTGGTGAGGAGTGGTTGAGGGGGTGTATGGATAACTATATCAGCCACTATCTAGGTGGATTGGTCGTTGCAAGGTTTTGGAGCAACCAGAGTTCACCACCGAAAAGGGAGGAGAAAGAAAAAAGAAAACGGAAGAGAGGAAGCAAGAAAAGAAACCCCTGCCAGAGTGGGGCCCAGTGGTAGGATTTATATGGTACAAAACTGTTACAGAGTAAAGAAAAGGGTTATAAATGGTGAATGAAGAGATCACCAAACGAAGCCCAACCTATATGACCCCCAAGACCAGTATTTATATAGTACAAAAGCAAAGACAATTATACAGACACACTGACAAACTAGAATGGGAAGGTGAATGTAAACACTCCTTGTGGGCAAGGAATGTATTTCAGACACTCCAGAGTTTCTCTTGTTATTATTGTTGGAGGAGCCCACTTTCAAAAGATATAGGGAGATTAGAACTGGTTGTATATAGGGGTAGTATTGAATAGGCATATGGAATTGACTTGAGGCTTATAACTACATGTACATGTAAAAGAGAGAATAAAGGAAAGAGGAGAGAAGAAAGGGAAAAACAGAGAAAGCAAACAGGGAAACAAGAGGCAAGAACAAGAGCAGAAAATATAGGAGTGTGTTTGAAAAAATTTCAAGGTAAAAATAAAATGTTATGGGGTGTTGTATTGAGTATCATGTTGTGATAAAAAGGGGGTTAAAAATTGAAAGAAGAAAAACTGTGAGAATGTATTTTTAAGCTTGGAATGGAAGCTTTAATAGTAAAAATAGAAAAAAGTTTAAAAAAGTAATTAAGGTGGAAAACTGTATCAGTAAGTTATAGGGATTTTGGTACTTGTAGTCGGTACCAGGAGTTTAATAAATTGTCTTTCCCCCTGATTTGGGGTTTTGCAGTTTGGGTGTTTTCCTTCTGAGCTTCTGGCTTGCTTTCTGGGGGTGGGGTCTGCGGAGCTGTTTTCAGTCTCTTCTACCTGGGCTGCGTCTCTCCGCCCCCTTGCTAGAGGCTGGTCTCAATGGTAACCAGGTTATCAGGTTACAATTCTCTGGTGGCGGAGTGTTGTTCTTTTACATCCTTTTTCAGCTGCTGAGGAAGTCAGGTCGGAGATAGAGAATGGTTTGAAGGGAGAGAAGGAAACGACGCTCCTGTTTCAGTCCTGTAGGGTACTTAAACTGTGATCTGAAGTGCAGTCAGGCCACTGCTCTTCCAGTGAGGACCCCATGGGTGGCAGATCCAGGGAGACCCCTCTTCTTCCTCCACCCATAGGAGCAGTGGGAAGCGAGCTGCAGGAATCTGCTGGGTTTGGAGACTCCAACGGGGTGGAGCGGCGGAGATAGAAAAGATTGGTCACAGGCCAGGTGAGTGCATAGCACAGTGGGAGACCAGGGAGACAGGCCTGACTGATCGCTTTTCTCTAGGGGTGCACTGAGGAGTAGGGCCCCAGCTCTTGGCTCCTCTGCATCAGAGACTGGGAGGCCTGTCCCATTTTTTATATTCCTGTTGTACGCCCTTCACTGGGGATTCTCCTTACCTGACTGGAAGTATTGAAGGCCTCACTCTCGGACGTGCTCAGGTCCCTGTTTGGGCACCACTTGTTGTGGCCGGCGTAACAATAAACGAAACCTGAGAGTAAGGAGACGTAGAAAAGACAGAGATAGAGAAAAGTATGGGAACAGGAGGGACAAGTGGATGATATCCAAAAAGCCAACTTTATTCAGGATTTTACATCTTATATATGGATCATTTACATAAGCATAGAATTAATGATTACCTCGGCCCCCTCAACTGTGTTCGAACTCCATAGTGATCAAAGGAAAAACAATAGCAATTATATCTCTGAGGGGGTAAGGGCTAGCTATGACCCCAAGCGCATAAATCACTTATTCCCATACATCATGGTCAGATGATTGTTACATGGCCTATGTGCCATCTTGGAATAACACCATGGACTCGGTTATGCTTCAGTGAGAGCCCGAAAAGGTGGAGCAAGATGTCAGATGACCCAGGCAGGCAGGTACCGGCAGGTACCAGGAGTTTTGCCTCTGGCTACTGCCATATGCCTCCCAACAGGCTCAGCACTGGGCCTTTACCTGTGCCCCCCACAAGGGGTAGGCACAGGGAGCCAGAGGCTACACTGCCACTGTTGACACCACTGGGTTGCCATGGGCTCCCAACAAATGGCACCCTCTGATGTCAGTGCAGCAAATTTGAGTTAGATAGTTGTTTTGTTGTGTTAGTTTATAGTTCATGCTGGTGTGTCCTCCAATTTTGTTTTTGTTTCTTAGTTAAAACGTCTCTATTTCATGTGCCCCTTCAACATGCAGTCCCAACAGATACTTTATCCTTTCTTTTAGCTTTTTATTCCCATAAATGTCCTTTCAAAGACTGACATTTCAAATTGTGTGTACCTTAAATTGTTTCCCTGTATTCCACACTCTATTCTGCTTAGATCTCTTCAGTACTCTCACAATTACAGCAGACTTACTGTTTCTGGTAGTGCTCCTAGATGAAATTTGGGCCTATTGCTAGGGGCTTTTTTTAAGACATAATTTAATTTTATTTACTTATCTGAGAGAGAGAGAGAGAGAGAGAATGAGTAGGGGATGTAGAGGAGAAGGGCAAGCAGAACTCCCCGCTGAGTATAGGGGGCCCAATGTAGGGCTCAATCCCAGGACCCAGAGATCATGACCTCAGCCAAAAACAGATAATTAAGTGACTGAACCACTCAGGTGCCTCCTCATTGCTAAATTTTTATTAGTAGTGTCTTTATTTTCCTTTAAATATTTTAAAGTTTATGCTGCTGTTTGCCATTTATCAGACATGACATTTGCCTATTTCATTACTTCCACAATTTTTCCTAACACATGCATAGTTCCATTGATATATTTTCTTTTGATTGTGACAGGTCTTAATGTGCAGCCTTGCTCAGTTTAAAATAACTTCAAGTACCCTCTTGGTTTCCACCTTGACTTAAGGAAACATTGAAAGGTTGCTTTATTTCAATTTTTATGATTTATTTCCATTTTGTATACTAGATCTGTTACCAGAGAACATGTTCTCTGTGATTTCAGACTTTTATAAATTATTCACATATTATTTATGGCTAAGGACATAGTCATATTTTCTAGACATGTACTTGATAATATGTATTCCAGAGTTCATGGGTGCAATGTTTCCTATATTTATATTAAGTAAATTTTAGTAATAAGGATTTTCATTGATTAGTATCTTTATTGATATTTTGTCTACTAAGTTTTTTTTTAAAGACTGCATTCTTTAAAAGATTTCATTTTTGGGGTGCCTGGGTGGCTCAGTTGGTTAAACGACTGCCTTCGGCTCAGATCATGATCCTGGAGACCTGGGATTGAGTCCCACATCAGGCTCCCTGCTCAGCAGGAAGCCTGCTTCTCCCTCTCTCACTCCCCCTGCTTGTGTTCCCTCTCTGGCTATGTTTCTCTCTGTCAAATAAATAAAATCTTAAAAAAAATAAAAGATTTCACTTTTAAGTAATCTCTATTTTCATTGTAAGGCTCAACCTTACAACCTCAAGATCAAGAGTCACATGCTCTACTGTACAAACCATCCATGCAACCAGGTCTACTACATTTTTTGTTTTTGTTATTAATTGAAGTGGACATGTCCAAAACACCCCACTATTATTTAGGATTTTCTATTTTTCCATAAATCCTATTAGTTAGACTATATTCTTATTTGCAAACATACTTACCTATTCTGTGTAAATTGAATATTTTATCAGAATGAATTGAAGTTTTTATGATACTTTTTGCCTAAAAGCATATTTTTTAAAGATTTTATTTATTTATTTGACAGAGGGAGATCACAAGGAGGTAGAGAGTCAGGCAGAGAGAGGAGGAAGCAAGCCCCCTGCTGAGCAGAGAGCCCAATGCAGGCCTCAATCCTAGGACTCTGAGATCATGACCTGAGCCAAAGGCAGAGGCTTTAACCCACGGAAAAAAGTCTATTTTTAATTAGTTTTTGCCTTTAAGTCTATTTATCAAAATCTTTGCTCAATACCATTCCTCATTTGGCTATGATTTGTATATCTTTAGCATCCTTGTTCAAGCAAGTTTTCTGAGATTTTATATTTGGATGTGTGGTATGGACAGCTTATTATTTTTAATATAATATAGCAATGCTTTTTTTAAACAGAGGATTTAGTGAATTTATATGTAATTACTAATATTTTGTTTTTACATCAAGCATATTGTCCATTTTTTCTTTCCTTTTAAACATTTTTCCTTTTCTGATTTAAATATTATATGCTGTTAAATTGTTGTCTTTCATGGTAGGGCAAAACTGACAAACTTTTCAAAATTTAATCAAAGTAATTTTTCAATTAATTAATTAATTTATTAATTTATTTATTTATTTTATTGTTACTTAAATTTTTTTCAGTGTTCCAAGATTCATTGTTTATGCCCCACACCCAGTGCTCCATGCAATACGTGCCCTCAGTACCCACCACCAGACTCTCCCACCCCCCCAAAACCCTTCCCTACAAGACCCTCAGTTTGTTTCTGAGTCTAAAGTCTCTCATGTTTCATTTCTCTCTCCAGATTACCCTACTTCCCATTTCCTGTCCTACTATTTTGTCTTATGCTCCACAAGTAAGTGAAACCATGTGATACTTGACTTTCTCTACTTGGCTTATTTCACTCAGCATAATTTCTTCCAATCCAGTCCATGTTTCTACAAAAGTTGGATATTCATCCCTTCTGATGGAGGCATAGTATTCCATTGTATAAATGGACCACGTCTTCTTTATCCATCATCTGTTGAAGGACACCTTAGCTCTTTCCTTTGGCGATTGTATCCATTGCTGCAATGAACATTGGGGTACATATGGCTTTTCTTTTCACTACATCTGTATCTTTGGGGTCAATAATCAGTAGTGCAATTTCAGTGTCATGAGCCTTTGGGACTTCATCAAAATAAAAACTTTTGCACAGCAGAGAAAAAAGTCAACAAACCAAAGAGGAAACCCACAGAATGGGAGAGAATATTTGCAAATGACACTACAAGCAAACGGCTGATATCCAAGATCTCTAAAAAACTACTCAAACTCAACATACAAAAAGAAGATGAACATGTCAAAAAATGGGCAGGAGACATGAAGAGGCACTTCTCTATAGAAGGCATACAAATGGCTAAAAGACACATGAAAAAAATGTTCATTATCACTACCTATCAGGGAAATTCAAATCAAAACCGCATTGAGATACCACCTTACACCAGTCAGAGTGGACAAAATTAACAAGAAAGGAAACACCAAGTGTTGGAGAGGCTGCAGAGAAAGGGGAACCCTCTTACTCTGTTGGTGGGAATGCAAGCTGGTGCAGCCACTTTGGAAAACCGTGTGGAGATTCCTTAAATAATCAAAGTATTTTTAATTTTTTCGTGAACAAGATACTTGAAACAGTTACTCTGTTACATCCTCCTTTTTATGTGCCATTGTTGTTTTTTTAAGGTTTTATTTGGGAGAGAGAGAGAGAGAGAGAGAGAGAGAGAGAGAGAGAGAGAGAGAGAAAGAGAGAAAGAGAAAGCACAAACGGGGCGAGGCAGAGGAGAAGCAGACTCAGAGCTGAGCAGTGAGCCCAATGCACTTTGCAGCTCAATCCCAAGACCTAAGCCCAAGGCAGCTGCTTAAATGAATAAGCCACCCAGGCACCACTGTTTTGTTTTGTTTTTTAAGATTTTATTTGTCTGGATTTTCTTTAAATTCTTTTTCTTTAACTCCATCAGATAATTTTATTTTTGTTCTTTAAAATTACTGCTCATTTACATTTACCCACACGCATTCCTTCTCTCTTCTGTATTTCTCTTTTACTTCCCTTCTGCCTAAAATGAACATCTTTTAGAATTTCCTTTGGCCAAGTTCTTCTGGTGATGCACTGTGATAAAGATTCTGACTCCAAATTTTCTTTTTCTATTTGTCTGTCACAGCTTTCTCATCTCACTTCCAAGCATGCTAACAAGAAAGCTCAGGTGATTTGTCAAAGGTGGGATATCCAAACACTGCACGGAACCTTTACCCTCAGCCCTACGCCTAACTATCCTAAAAGCCTCAAGCCAGTCTTATTTCCTTGTTGTCTCAAAAGATGTTCAGATCAGCTTTGAAAGCCTCCCTTACTCTCCTCAGAAAGCCTCATATAGGTTTTAACACTTTTCATATTCTGTTTAAGCGTGTATGTCATCAATAGTTTTTTAATCTAAACCAAATTTTATGGGAATGTCCATTTGCTCTGCAAGTGGCTACAACATGGACGTATTAGTTTTTTTTTATTTGTTTTGTTAATCTGAAAATGTTATTTTTTCTGCATTCCTTTATTTTTGTTGAATATAGCATTTTGGTAGGGTTTTTCTTTCAGTGATTTCAGATTTGTTATTTCTTGCTACCATTTGTTTAACTATTTTTTTTCAACTAACATTAACACCTTAAAATTCTTCCTGGCTCCAGGATAGTACCCTTTTCAGGGCTAATCAATTCTTAGAGATAGCAAGGGGCCCAGCCAAGAGCATATCTTTTATACGTAAACTGACTAGTCCAGAGCCTCCTCTATGTATCCCAGACACCCCCAGGAGACATTATTCCTCTGCCTTACTCATCTCAGTGCCAGGTACCACGCAGCCAGAGACCATCCTATACCTTAAAGCCACCTGAAATTATTCTAACTAACCAATTTTAAGCTGTTTACCCTGCCATGCCTAGCCTTTTCTACAGAAACTCCAATAAAGACCACAGACTAGACTCTCTCCTCACTCCCACCCCTTCTGCCTTCTGGCCACTGCTGGCACTTCCCCTTGTGGTCCTGCAAGTGTTGTGACTCCTGTTTTTAAGATCTTACAGTATAATATACTTTGTTTTCCTGAGCTTTTCCTGGATCTCTTCCTATCTCAGCCACATCTGACTGACTATCATGTGAAAGAACACAGACAACCACTTAATAATGTTAAATCAGAAAATCAGAAACAAAGAGCAAAATGTTAAAAGATATTACTTTAAAGAAGTGGCAGTTAGAATGTCATTTGGTTTCTCAATAACAAATGAAGCCAGAAAACAGTAGCTGAGAGGGTAGATAGCTGCCAATCTAGACTTCCATGCCCTATGTGGTTTCAGTCTGTTGGAATTTCAACATAATATGTGGCAATTCTCCTATTAGACATCTTATCTCTGGGTGTCCTGGGTTTTGAGTTCCATCTCTGTGCCTCAGGATGGGTATATATCTTCATGGTAAAAGTGGCTTCAAGTACTCTGTTACTTCTCTGACATCTTGTTTTGGCAATTATTACCATTTTGCTGACTCTTGGTTGCTTTTATGAAAACTAATATAATATATAATAATATACACACACATACAGTATTCTTAGTTGAGAGTAGTAAATAGAAGTAACTACTGAGTTGAAAAGAAATTTTACCCAATATGTACTAGAGTGTTGAAATAATTATTCAGTTCATTACTTTCTTGGTAGGGCATCCCACAGTACTCTCTGCAATCTGAAGACAAACAGGGCAATGATTTAGAATCCTCAGTTCAGTAATCAAGAGTAGGAATTCCATCACAGAAATAAAACTGTGAAGAGATTACAAAAAGGGGCGTGAATATTCTTGATGAATTTTAATTTCTTAAATATTCTGATTTTTTTCTGTAACTGTATATTAGCAGCATATATTATATAAAATATACAGAAAATAAAGCCAAAGAAGTAATAAGGACAAATATTTAAAACATACTTGATGATATTTAAATCAGAAAACTATTTCAGGACACATGACTGGCTTAATCAGTAGAGCATGCAACTATTGAACTCTGGGTTGTGCCCCACACTGGATGTAGAGATTACTTAATAAAAAGAAAAGAAAGAAAAAAAAGGAAAAAGGAAAAGGAAAAGAAAAAGAAAAGGAAAAAAAAAGAAAAAAGAGAAAAGAAATTCCATTAATAAAATTTATTTTAAAAAATACTTATTTCAAATCAACAATAACAACAGAGAACAAAACCGAGTCTTTACTTGTTTTAATAAGTTAAAATAGGAAGTTTTTTAAAAAGTAAAAACCAAGTTAAAGGAAATAGAGAAATGAGCAAATAATTTGAAAGTATACATTTAAAACGTATGAGCATAAATACAGACTCAATATATTTAAACGACCCCCGAAGGTTGGCTAAGAATAAGATAATTAAATTAATTGTGTAATAATTCAGTGATAGTGCAGCGCACTTCCTCTGCCGCACCGCTGCCCTTCCGGAGCTGGAGCCCAACTACCTGGAGGAGTACGTGAGGTAGCGAGCGGAAGGAGGCCAGGGGCATTGTGGGGACTGTAGTCCAGGAAGCGTCAGCATAGAATTTCCGCTTCCGGCCGCTGTGTCAGCTCCCGGGAGCTCCGCCGACTGGGCTCTGAAAGTGACTTGGGCCTTACGGTGTCCTGTGCCTGCCGGGTCATAGGAGTTGGGGATGCTTTGGGTGCGGGAATGGAAAGAGGTGGGTGCCGGAGTGGAGCGGTAACGCCGGTAACGCTCAGGCCTCTGTGCGCGATTGCGCCCGGAAGCTTGCCTCTGGCGTGCGTACTGCGCATGCTCCCCGGGCACATCCTGTCGCTACAAGTTCTTGGCACTCTGACTCACCGGGGACCTGTCCTGGGTCCTGAGAACTCAACGGGTTGAAGTCGTTCAAATTTCACTAGTCTAATGGGAAAGACAGACCAAATGGCTAATTTCAACACAACAGGATAAGAACTTTACTCCCCAGAAAAGGCGACTTTCACGGTCCTGTGGCTTTATGATTAGTGATGATGTCCCAGAACCCAAGGCGTGGGGTGCCTGGGTGGCTCAGTGGGTTAAAGCCTCTGCTTTCAGCTCAGGTCATGATCTCAGTGCTTTGGGATTGAGGTCTCAATTAGGCTCTCTGCTCAGCAGGGAGCCTGCTTCCTCCTCTCTGTCTGCCTCTCTGCCTACTTGTGATCTCTCTGCCAAATGAATAAATAAAATCTTGAAGGAAGAAGGAAGAGAAAAGAAGAAAAAGAAGAAGAAGCATCAGCCTAGGCCTGCCCTACTGATCTGTGTGTCCTTAGCACAGCCTTGTCCCGCCACCTTCATTCTGTCTCTTCTGGGGCACCACCTGTATTTATTGTCCTCGGGGGTACTGAGTCCTTTTGTACTTTGAGTCTAGCAGTGAGCGGAAGC
The DNA here is from genome assembly GCA_004023965.1 of Spilogale gracilis. NCBI lineage: Eukaryota > Metazoa > Chordata > Mammalia > Carnivora > Mephitidae > Spilogale > Spilogale gracilis. The sequence continues at coordinate 32,584 of PITA01009935.1, forward strand.
TACTAGAGTCCTCCCGTCAAGGCCCTCTGCCCAATCCTCAGTGGATGAGGCCAGAGGATTAGTTTCAGAGTCACATTCACGAGAATTATTACCCTTTATTTTGTAGAATAAGGGGTAATCATTCGGCAAGGGTTAATTTTGGTCCTCAGGGTAAATACCAGTCCCCAAAATATTTTATGTATTCATTTGACAGAAATACAGTGAGCGAGAACACAGCAGGGGGGAGTGAGAGAAGGAACACAGCAGGGGGGAGTGAGAGAAGGAGAAGCAGGCTTCCTGTGGAGTAACCTGATACTGGGCTCGATCCCAGTACTCTGGGATCATGATCTGAGCTGAAGGCAGATGCTTAACAACTGAGCCACCCAAGTGCCCTGTCAGTATTGATTTTGATGTCAAAATTATCCAAATTTGCTGTCTGGAAGTCCATTCAAACTAGCTGCTGTATCCTTTTGACATATACCTATCAGGGTTTTTTTTTTAAGATTTTATTTATTTGACAGAGAGAAACACAGCTAGAGAGGGAACACAAGCAGGGGGAATGAGAGAGGGAGAAGCAGGCTTCCTGCCGAGCAGGGAGCCCAATGTGGGACTCGATCCCGGGTCTCCGGGATCATGACCTGAGCCGAAGGCAGTCGCTTAACCAACTGAGCCACCCAGGAGCCCCATACCTATCAGTTTTTGAGTGTGTTTTCTTTTTTTATCACAAAAAGGTACTTTTAGAATTCTTTCCTTGTTTCTGCCTTGAAATAAGCCATTTCTCCAAGGAGTTTTGGTTGGTTTAAGAGGGAAATAGTATTGTAGAAAACAAATGTGGGTGGTAGGTGTGTTCATTGCTGTTATGATGTTATTTCTTATAGGCCCTCCCAGTGGACAAACCTATATACATGTGTGTATGTATGTAGATATATATATCTACACATATTTATATCTATATATTAAAAACCATTAATTCATACCAATACTAGTCTAACACCACTAACAGTAGAATTCATTCACACACTTTTCCTTGCTCTCTTTGTAATTATCTTCTCCAAAATGAGAATCCTAGTCTCATTATTCACAAATTTGCTCAATCCTAGAATACACAGAATGTAGTTTTTTCGAGCCCATACACCTATAAAAACAAGCCTACAAACCACAGTTTAATATTTGATTATGTTTCTTATTATCTCAAAACTTAGAACCTATAGTCAAAATACTGGTTCAAAAATTACTTGGGTAAGTTATCTTTCTACCCCTTTAGTATCATTATGTTATTCATTTGAAATACAGTTATGTTCATTTGGTTTTCTTTGTATTCCTGTTATGGATTGGATTTTGTGCCATCCCCCAATTTATACATTAGACTCTAATCCCCACTACTTCAAAATGTGAACATATTTGGAGACTATTCATTTAAAGAGGTTATTAAGTTAAAATGAAGCTGTTAGGATGGGTCTTAATGTAATTTGAACATTATTATTATAAATTTGGACACACAAAGAGACACCAGGGATGGTTGCAGTCAGAAGAAAGACCATGTAAGGACACTGTTTTCAAGCTAGGAATGTGACATCAGAAGAAACCAAACCTACCAACAACTTGACCATGGACTTCTAGCCTCCAAAATTGTGAGAAAATACATACTTTTGTTTAAGCCAACCCATCTGTGGTATTTTATGATGGTAGACCTTACAAACTCATACAATTACATTTTAGAAAATTTCTCCTATCTTTGTTGATTTTTCTTTCTGGTATGGAACATTAACATGGTTCTACAGTACTGAACTATACTGAAAGAAAGTGTTATTATTCCAATTCCTTTCCCATTTCTTCCTCATCTGAATCACCTCTGCAGGTGATTGATCTCATTAGATTCAGCTTTATCCTTCCTGTATTTTATATTTTATATTTGTCCTACTTTGTCTATCATCATTGTTTTATCCCCTCTCATTTGCTCCTTTTCTTTGAGTAAGCAAGTTTCTTTAAATACTTATCATTTTCATAGGTTTTTAGTTTACATGATTATATGTAATAGATAAATATATATGTTATAGAGTGCGTGAGTAAGAGAGAGATATTACTCTGTGGATTACAGCCTGCATCCTAGATTTCATAAATCAAATAAAAAATGACACTCAAGTTTCTTGAAACTACCAGGATCTCAGAACAACATAACTTGATTAAACACCACCTCCTTCTCCTTACTATCAGCTATTAGACTGTTCTTTTGTTGTGTATTTCTATGTAGATTTTAATACCCTGAGCTATCATGATAGAGTGAATCAGTATTTAAATTTAGCTAAATACTTACCATTTCATTGATATTCCTTTCTTTTTTCATTTTCATACTTTCAGCTGAAATTATTTTAATTTGACCTAAATTAACACCAGTTAGTATTTCCATTTGGATATACTGATGATTAATATTCTTTGTTTTTGATTGTTTCAAAATGATATTTATTTTGTCTTTATTGTCAAGGGGCATTATTAGTTTAAAAATGCCCACAAGTTCTTTGAAACTTCTCCCATTGAAAGATTGAATCTAATGCCCTCCCTTAGGAATTTGCATAGAGAATCACTTATAATGAATAGAATGTGGTGTGACTGATGCTGTGTTACTTCTGAACCTAGGTCATAAAAATGTGTTAAAGCTTCCACCTGGAACTTTTCATTTTGAAACATGTGCCTTTACATCTCTGACCATTATAAGTCTAGCAAGATCACAAGAACACACTGTGGAGAGATCACATAGAAAGTGATATTGGAGAAGTCTCAACTTTTGAGTTTTCTCAGCACCAGACATGTGAGTGAAGAGGTTCTTGGGATTATTTCTACTTAGCAGAGACTTCTGAGTCACAGCCACCACACTGCTGTCTTATACCACTAGGCTTTTTTTGTTTAGTTACAAAGAAGTATCTGGTACAGGATATTTTTACTGGCTATTAAGTTCTATCTAGGCAATTATTTCTTCTCAGTATTTTTAAAAATGTCATTCAGTTATCTTCTGGTTTGCATAATAGCCATTCCACTCAGTTATTCAGTATTCTTGTTACTCTATTTGAAGAAAATATATTAAGATTCTCCTTCCTCCACCTCCTGGCTTCCCCTTTTAAGATTTTCCCTCTTGGTTTACAGCTATTTTACAGGGAAGTACCTTGATATGTTTTTTTTATATGTTTATTTTTGCTTGTTTCATTCTTTTTTGTTTTGTTTTGTTTCGTCTTGCTTATGCTTGGTTGTTTTTGGTCTGTTTTGGAAATTCTCATTTTGAAAAATTCTTATGTTTTTAAGTGTTACTCTAGTTGCTTTCTATCTCTCTCCTTTTATAATACTCAGATTACACTTTAGACCTTCAATCATCATTTTTCACATGTATCTTGTGTTTTATTATATTTTTAATTATTTTATTTATTTTTTATTTGAGGGGTGGGGGAGGAACATAAGAAGAGGAAGAAAGAGAATCCCCAGCAAATTCTCTGATGAGTGCATAGCCCAAGGTGGTGGTGGTGCTCAGTGTCACAACCATGAGACCATGATCTGAGCTGAAATAGAGTCTGATGCTTAACCAGCTGAGCCACCTAGGCACCCTATTGTGTTTTTTATATTCTTTGCATTTCAGAGCTCATTGTAATATTTCCTACTGACTTATTCCTTACTTTATCTGTGTTCAGTCTGTGACTTAACCCATCTGTCCTTAATTATAATTATTCTCTTTTGTCACTTTAGAATTTCCATTTTATTTCTACTCTATGATAGAAATTTTAATCTTACAATCTTTGCTCCTACTTGTTTTTTTGACAGATGTTTTTTTTAAAAATACTTTATTTTTTTAAATAGGAGATATTTTTTAAAATAAGAGAGAGCACAAGTGATAGGGAGGGGCAGAGGGAGATGGAGAAGCGATCTCCCCACTGAGTAGGACCCTGGATCATGACTGAGCTGAAGGCAGATGCTTAGTGGACTGAGACACGAGGTGCTCCTTAGGACATATTTTTGAGTATTTTTTTAATCAGGATCTCCTGTGGTTCTCTTTTTAGACTGTTTTTCCCACTCCCTTGTTTTTTTTTTTTGTTTTTTTTTTTGGCTGATTTTTTGTAGGTATAGACATTTTTAGTTGGATTCTGGTTACTTTGTATAAAAATGTGGAAAATTTTATTCTGTATAACATTATTTCCCTTTATCTATTGCCTTTTTGAGCCACTTATGTTTGGTGGCTGATAACTTTAATCTATTTAGGGTCATTTAAATCTGAGTCTTTAGGCAGTATAATATACACAAGAAAGGAAATAAAGGAAATTAAGATTAGAAAAGAAGAGGCAGGGGTGTCTGAGTGGCCCAGTCATTAAGCATTTGCCTTCAGCTCAGGTCATGGCTCAGGGTCCTGGGATCGAGTCCTGCACTGGGCTTCCTGCTCCAAGGGAAGCTAGCTTCTCCCTCTCCCACTCCCCCTGCTTGTGTTCCCTCTCTTACTGTATCTCTCTCTGTCAAAAAATAAATAAAAATCTTTTTAAAATGAAGAAAGATGAGGCAAAATTGCTTGTTTTTCACTTAGTATAATGTTTTCAAGGCTCATCTTTGTTATAGCATGTGTCAGTATTTTTTTATTACTATGCAATATTCTATCATATGGTCATATCAAATTTTATTTATCCACTCATAAGTTAGTGGACATTTGGTTGTTTCCACTTTTGGGCCATTACATATAGTGCTGCTATGAACATTAATGTCCAATTTTTTGTATGGACATAACATTTTCATTTCTTTTGGCTCTATACCTAGGAATGTGATTGCTATGAGGTAACTTTATGTCTAACTTTTTGAAGAATTACCAAACTGTTTTGCCAATCAGCTGCACCATTTTACAATCTGAGGATTCCAACTTTTCTACATCCTTACTGATGCTTGATATTGCCTATCTTTTTTTTTATTATGGCCATCTTATTAAGGGTAAAGTGGTACCTCATTGTGATTTTAATTTGCATTTCCCTATGACTAATGATGTTGAATGTCTTTTGTCATATTGGTTATTTGTGTATTTTCTTTGGATAAATGTATATTCAAATTGTTTGCCCAATTTACTTTCTTTTTTGTTGATTTTACTTCCTCTTTTTTATTATTATGTTTGATTAGCCAACATATAATACATCATTAGTTTTTGATGTAGTGTTCAGCAATTCATTAGTTGCATATGACACCTCGTGCTCATCATCATTTGTCTTTTATTTTTGAGTTACAACAGTATTTATATTTTATTTCTATTTTTTTTACTTTTTAAAAGATTTTATTTACATATTTTAAGGAGAGAGTGAGAGAGAGAACTCAGGACTGGTGGGGAGGGGCTGAGGGAGAAAGAGAACCAGACTCCCTGCTGAACATGGAGCCCTGTGCAGGACATATCCCAGGCCCTGGGATCATGATCTGAGCCAAAGACAGACACTTAACCTGCTGAGGCACCCAGACACCCTATAAGAGTCTTGTAAAATATGTTCTGGACACAACTCCCTAATCAGATATATAATTTGAAATATTTTATTCCATTCTGTAGGTTTTTCTGTTCACCTTCTTGATGGTGTTCACTTTCAATACTTTGTTGCAAATATATAGAAATGCAATTGATTTTATATGTTTATTTCGTATTATTATTGCTAAGTGCACTGATTAGTTGAATTATTTTGAGAATTGCTTGAGATTTTCTCTATAGTCTATCATGTCATTTCCATATAAGGACAATTTTCATCCTTTATGTTTATCTTTTTATTCCTCCTTGACCAGTATTCTGTAGAATAATAGTGGCAAGAAGTGGGGATCCTGGGTTCCTGGGTGGCTCAGTGGGTTAAAGCCTCTGCCTTCAGCTAAGGTCATGATCTCAGGGTCCTGTGATCAAGGCCTGCATCAGGCTCCCTGCTCTCTGCTCAGCAGGGAGCCTGCTTCCTCCTCTCTCTCTGCCTCCCTGTCTACCAACTTGTGATCTCTCTCTCTCTGTCAAATAAATAAATAAATAAATAAATAAATAAATAAATAAATCTTTAAAAAAAAAGACGTGGGGATCTTTTTTCCCCCCTGATCTTAGAGGGAATGAATGCTTACAGCCTTTCATCATTAAATATCATGTTACCTTATAGGCTTGGAGTTACATGTTCTTTATCAAATTGTGAAAGATCCCCTCTATTCCTAATTTTCTAAATTTAAATCATGAATGGATTTCTAATTTTGTAAAATTCTTCTTCTGTTTGGATATGAGCATGTGATTTTTCTTCTTTTATATGTTGATATAGATTACATTGATTTTTTTTTATTATCTGTGAAAGAAATCCCATTTGGTCATGACCCAGTTTTTAAAATATATTCTTGAATTCTACTTGCTTATATTTTGCAAAGAATTTGCATCTATAATATAGAGTGATACTTGTCTATAGATTTCTTTTTGGTACTTTCATTGTCTGATTTTGGTTTCAGGATTCTTGGCCTCATACAATAAATGGGGAGGCAACCTTTTTCTGTTTCCTGAAAAATGCTGTATGGAATTGGTGTTAATTCTTTAAGTAGTTTGTTGAATTTGACAGTATATTTATCTGGGTCTGAGAATTCATTTTTCAGTTTTTAAATAATTAACTCAATTTTCTAAAAATATTTCAAAAGTGCAATTCAATTTGTCTATTTCACAATAGATGCATTGAGGTAACTTGTGTTTTTGAGTTAGTCCATTTCATTTTAGCTGTTGGATTTATATGCCCATAGAATTATTCATAATGTTACCTTTGTATTTTTTTTGTTTTGTTTTCAGGGTCACCCTGGTGTCTTGACATTGGTGATTTGTGTTTTCTCTTTTTAAATTTGTTAGTCATATTAAAGATTTGTCAATTTATTGATCTTTTCAGAGAATCAGCTTTTTGTTGATTTTTCTCTTATTTTTCTGTATTTGACTTCATTGGTTTCAGCTTTTATGTTTAATGTTCTCTGTTTACTTTGGGTCTATTTTGCTCTTCTTTTTAGTTCCCCAATGTGAAGCTTAATTTTTTTGGTTTTTGTTTGAATTCTGGTTAGTTAACATACAGTGTGATATTAGTTTTAGATGTACAATAGCACTTAAATACAACATCTAGTACTCATCATAAGAAGTGCACTCTTTATTCCCCATCACCTATTTAACCCATCCTCCCACACCCACCTCCCTCCTGGTAACCATCAGTTGTTCTTTCTAGTTAAAAGTCTGTTTTTTTGGTTTGCCTCTTTTCTCCTCCAAGGTTATTTGTTTTAGTTCTTAAATTACACATATAAGTGAAATTATATGGTATTTGTCTTCCTGTGACTGGCTTATTTCACCTTGTGTAATACTCTCTAGCTCCATCCACGTCTTCACAAATGGCAATACTTGAGTATATATACCATGGGTGAAACTAGAGGGTACTGTGCTAAGTGAAATAAGTCAGTCAATGAAAGACAAATACCATATGATTTCACTCATGTGTGGAATTTAGGAAACAAAATTTAGAAGAATTTAGAAGAACATAGGGGAAAGGAAGGAAGGATAAAATAAGAAGAAAAAGAGAGGGAGGCAAACCATAAGAGATGCTGAAGTTTAGGAAACAACCAAGGTCAGTGGAGGGGTGGGGTAATCGCATGATGGACATTAAGGAGGGCACTTGATGTGACGAGCACTGGGTGTTATAGGCAACTGAAGGATTACTACAAGCTACCTTTGAAACTAAAATACAGTATAATTTAATTAAATTGAATTTCAATAAAAATAAAAAATAAAAATGATAAAGGAAACATCCTCTTCATGAGAGATGTGAATTGCATCCTTCTCAAGGTCAATGAGGCTTCCCTGTAAGTACTCGCAAGGAAGTATTTGGAGAAAACTGGTAGTTTGTGTAGGGGTTTGGAGACCTGAGAGCCAGAAGTTAAGCAGTATTAGCACTTGGGATAAAATTTCTGTACATTTGGGGACCACGAATTGTTTAAAAGCTTGAAGAACACATCTTTGAGCAGCCCACTGTGCGTCTCTATAAGTCCAGCCACCTGGGGCTGGTAAGTCAGGTGTAAACACAACTTTCCACAAGTTTCATTCTAGAGCTCATGACCACACAGCTTGGAAAGTGAAACGGGTACCTTGATCTGAATCTATAATACCTGGTGGGCCAACGGAAACCATCACATATCCAGTTAAGAGGAGTACATGACTAGAAACAGGGTTTCTTTCTGCAGAGAGCGGCCAGCTGGAGTCCAGGGAACATAGGGATTGATGATAGTGGTTGAATACTCACTATCTCCAGCAGAGGGCAGCAGTGGCCTGATGAAATCAATGTGCCAAAAGGAATGGGGTCTGTAGCCCTGAGGCACATTATCTCTGAACCTCTGAACCGGGAGCCTTCCAGAGTTTTGTTTGAGAACAAAGGGAGTAATTATCTAAAACAACTTTGGCTAGAGCCAGGGTGACTGGGGGAGGGGGTGCACACCTGTTTGTGCTAACAATGTATCCTGTTGTTCCCCTATGGCCTGCCGTGGGCTCATTCTGCTAGTGGGTTAGACATCTCTGGAGGAATAGTTTGTTCAGTACTCTGAGAAGTGGGGCCTTGGAACAGGCATGTAATGTGAATAAGCATTCTGCAATGTTACAATGTGCTTCTGGTATTTGTTGGCAAATGAATGCAGAGCCATGAATAACTACAACTAGCATGTATAAGTTGGATACTTCCTTTTTTTCCAAAAGAAGTCACCCCAGAAAGGTTTTCTTTTGCATTATTCCAACCAGACTGTGAGCCATTGGCTACTGCCCAGAAGTCAGTAAAAATGTATGTCCTCAGGAGTCTCCTTTTTGTGGCCTTTATAGAGACGGTCATATTGTCACCAATGCTCCTAGTTGGACAGTGCCAAGAAAGCCCAACTTAACTAGTGACATGCCCCTAGCAGGGTGACATGCCATGGCCTTCCATCAGGGCTGCACTGCCTTCCATCAAGAACAATTCTCTTTCCATGTCAGACAGTTGGTAGCAAGCCCCTCCCCTGCCCACCCAAATAGCTGAGAGACCAGCAGTGGGGGTACCATTATCTGCTCCTCCAGGTCAGTGGACAATGGGCCAGACATGGGAGAAGCCTCAACCACTTATAATCTGAAAGGCCTTTGACATCAGGTTCTGCACTTTCCTGAAGGTATCATTTCCATTTTAACAGTGAAGTCTCAGGACGCTTGGGATCAAGCCCCACATCAGGCTCTCTGCTCAGCAGGGAGCCTGCTTCCCCTCTTTCTCTGCCTTCCTCTCTGCCTACCTCTGATCTCTCTCTCTGTCAAACAAATAAATAACATCTTAAAAAAAAACACACAATAGTTAAGCCTTGTGGCTGTGCCAGGCCTCTGCTGGGGTGAGAACCAATGGAGACTTGTATGCAAAGCAGCACAGACTGTGAGCCCACTGACGCCTCTTTTTCTAAAGAAAGGCTTAGCAGCCTGCCAAAATTTGCCATTCTAGTGGTAGGTACCAGGTTGTTTTTTGGAGAAGATATGTGGTTCAGAACCCCATGGGAAGCCAAGTGGAGAAGTGCTTAGTACAGAGAAAATACGAGGTGTAATCAGAAACACCTACTGATTCAACTCAGGAATCTGAGCCCAGAGGATTAAGGGCAGGGGCTGCTGTAGGACTCACTGGGGCTGCCACAAAGCAGTTGAGATGAATAAAACCATCCATAGGCGTAAGCAGAATAAATAAGTTTAGGATGTGTTTTCTCCAAAAGGTCAAAAGACCTAACATGTGCTGTACTTGCTGTAGTGTAGTGGGGAATTGGTTTCCGAGGACTTGATGTCTTATACTAAGAGTAATTTCGTGGCCCTTAGCTGAACAAACCATGCCAAAAAGCGTGACAGAAGTTGTTGCTCTTTGTATCCTATTGGGGGTAATAATTTGTCACCAAGTGTAAATCTTTCGGAATGGCATCTTCAGAAGGCTCCCAGGCTAGAATGTCATCTATGTAATGTCAAAGGTGGCAAGGAGTTAATCTGAGCAAACTTAGATACTTTGTCTCCACAAGTTCTGGGCAATAGCAGGGCTCTTCAGAAAATTCATGGGCAGCTAAATTAAAGATACACTGTGTGTTAATTTTGGCCATTCTGACTACTGTAAGGTGGTATCTCACTGTGTGTGGTTTTTATTTGAACCACAAATAAAATCAGGTTGCTTATGTCGAGCCATTAGATCATGTGCCAGCATGCTGGGGTGGGACTCAAGTATCCTATAAATTCAGGGTAAAGTGTGAGAGCAGCATGATATTCATCAACAGAGAGTCCATAGGCCTTCACTGCATTTACCTTTCCAAAGAACCATGACTCCTCAAGCAAGGGTGCCCTAATCATATTGGCTAGGACTCAGAGTCCTGGTACCTCCAGAAAAAACAGCAGTCAGGGATAGAGAGCCTCCTTCCCCAAGTTCCCTATCAACTCTCCTGCACCTTTATGTGGAGCCCCCACTGGGACAGGGGCTGACACTCATTGTTCCAGGCCCTTTTTCAATTTTTTAAACGATTTTATTTATTTGACATAGAGAAACACAGCCAGAGAGGGAACACAAGCAGCTGGAGTGAGAGAGGGAGAAGCAGGCTTCCCGCCGAGCAAGGAGCCCGATGTGGGGCTCGATCCTGGGTGTCCAGGATCATGACCTCAGCTGAAGGCAGAGGCTTAACCACTGAGCCACTCGGGAGCCCCTGGTCTGGACCCTTAACTAACACCATGGGACTCTGAAAATCTTAGTCAGTTCATGTAATAGTTAGCAGCTGGGTCTGTGCTTAGAGTTGGAAACACATTGGAAGTCTAACAACCACTGGGAAAATTCACTCTCCCTGGGTTGTTAACAGAAGACATGTCTTCAGAATCTCAAATCAGCCCCAAATAACAATGCTCTAGGGTTCAGGAGCCTGACTCTGGTTGATTTTTTCAGAGCTTGCACCTTGGGGTGGAAAACTGTGGCAGCATTCTGCATAGGAAGTATGCAATAGCGCAGAGCAGTGTAACTGCATGCAGGCAGTGGACCCCTCCCAGACAGAATTATCCACCTGTGAGAGCCACTTTGTAATCCATTTGTGGCTAAAAATATGTTTTCTATGGTTGACTGCAAGCATGACTCAAGTCACCATGTTCCTGAAATAATTGGTGATGTTGTTAAATTAATATTTATTAAGTAAAGCCCCCACATATCTGATGGTAAGCTGTGGTTCAGCAAAGTACCACAGGGGATTAAAATAGAAGTGTATTACTTACAAGTCCCAGAGGAGGTACTCAGCATACCTCCTGGGGCCATGCTAGAAGATCAAGGCAGGCTGAAGACAGAGAGAGGCAGAACCTAGAGTTCATGTTTTTATTAGGGTTTGTGGATAGAGGAGTTTGGGGTTCCTAGGCTAAGGCTAAATTGGTCAATTCAAAAATAGTGGGGTTCTGGTAAACTTCATAGAGGTCTCATCTAAGGGGAACACAAAGAGAAGATCCTGAGAGATGGGAAAGAGTTCTTATCACAAAGTCTTTGTAGAGGTCATTATCAGGACCTTACATTTATTTGTGACTCTGCAGGCTGTTATCCCAGGAGAGGCCAGTGTCAGTCTGAGGCCCTTGCCGGCTTGTGGTCAAACCAAATCAATGCCAAGGCAGCAATATCACAGGGTGTATTACGTTATCTTTTAATGATCATTCTCATCAGCTCATTTAATCTCATGTAATTAATTTTTGGTCTGATTGATCTTGAGTTGGCAATGTGATGGATCTATCCATTAGGATTCTGGAAATTCTTACCCCGTTCAGTGGTAGGTTTCTAAGTTACTAGAAACCTGTACTCCAGAATACTTGGCAGAGTCTTTTCCATCAATTTCATTGAAGAAGAAGCACTTTTGGACTGTAGTTGATTGTGAAAGCTTTCAGGAAAGCACCTGAATGGGAAAAAAAAGTCTGTGAATGACAAAGGAATTACAATGGCCCTGATTACATATCTGATGGAAGTTCATTAAGTAGCACACAATATTTAAAAAATGAATTATGGGGAATATAAATGGTGGTATAGTAGGACCCTAGACTTGCCTTTTCCCTTAAGCACAGCTAGACTATCAAATAATTCTGAATACACAATAAATCAACCTGAGGACTGACAGAACAAATTGCACAACTAAAGGGAGAGATGAGGCCAGACTGAGGAGGTTATGAAGCGCAGAAATGTGGTTTGAGGGAGAAATGGATCACTGCTGCTGCAGAAGGAGGGAGAAGTGGTGGTGCATACAAGGCTAGAGAGAGTGGAATGCATAAGGATATGCACAGCAGAACACTTCTCCAAAGATACTGGCTGGGAAAATGGGACGTGTTGATTTTTATGAGTTTTTGCAACCAGTGTAGCTGAGAGACTGGAATTTTAGAGGTTGGCAGGCTTGATTGGGATAGAGATCTGAGAGTGATGCTTTACTCCTGGAAAGAAGGCATGCAAGCAACACTGGCAGACAGTACTATCTGAGAATCCCTAAGGCACATGGGGAAAGAATATTTGTTTCTCTTGGAGGGAACCTATAAGAGGTGGCATTCTCAGAATCACCTCTCTGGAGACAAAAGAGTTGATGGTTCCATGTGCATTATCTACCCATCAGCACAGGCACAGAAACATCTGCTGAGGGTGACAGATGACACCGGATGTTTAACTTGTTTAGCTCCAAACCCCATGATCTTGTACTCTGGCACAACTGCCTTCCTTGATCAAATCTGCAATAGTCCCAGGAGATATTTCTTTGAAAAAATTAATAAAATTGGTAACCAGATTTGTCAGGAAGAAAAGAAAAAAACAATAAAAATAAATAAAATCACAAATGAGAGAGGAGAAATGACAACCAGCACCACAGAAATACAATTATAAGAGAATATTGTGAAAAAACATATGCTAACAAATTGAGCAATCTGAAATAAATGAGTGAATTCCTAGAAACATAGAAACTACAAAAAAAATGGAATAGAAAGAAACAGAAAGTTTGGACAGACCCATAACCAGCAAAGAAATTGAATCAGGAATCAAAAATCTCCCATCAAACAAAGGTCCAAGGCCAGATGACTTCCCAGGGGAATTTTACTAGTCATGAAAAAAGAGTTAATACCCATTCTTCTCAGACAACTCCAAAAAATAGAAATGGAAGGACAACTTCCAAACTCCTTCTATGAGGTTAGCATTACCCTGGTTGCAAAACCAGAAAATGACCTCACTGAAAAGAAATACAGGATAAAATCCCAAATGAATACTGTTGCAAAAATTCTCAACAAGATAATAGCAACTTGAATTTAACAGCACATAAAGGAATTATTCACTATGATCAAGTGGGATTTATTCCTGGGCTGTAAAGGTGGTTCAGTATTTTTAAATGAATCAACATGATACACCACATCAATAAAAGAAAGTATAAGAACAATATGATCCTCTCAGGAGAGGCAGAAAAAGCACTTAACAAAGTACAGATTCCATTCTTGTTAAAAACCTCAACAAAGGAGGGATAGAGGGAACATATCTCAACATAATAAAGGCTGTATATTAAAGACCCACAGCTAATATAATCTTCAATAGAAAAAGAAACTAAGAATTTTTCTTCTATGGTCAGGAATAAAACAGTGATGTGCACTGTCATGATTGTTATTTAACATAGTACTGGAAGTCCTAACCTCAGCAATCAGACAACAAAAAGAAATAGAATGGGACACCTGGGTGGCTCAGTTGGTTAAGCAACTGCCTTCGGCTCAGGTCATGATCCTGGAGACCCGGGATCGAGTCCTACATCGGGCTCCCTGCTCGGCAGGAAGTCTGCTTCTCCCTCTCTCACTCCCCCTGCTTGTGTTCCTTCTCTGACTGTGTTTCTATCTGTCAAATAAATAAAATCTTTTTTAAAAAAAGGAAATAGAAGGCATCCATATTGGCAAGAAAGAAGTCAAACTTTCACTGTTTGGAGACTGTAGAAAACCAAAAGACTCTACCAATCACCAGAACTAATACATGGGAATTCAGCAACATTGCAGGCTATAAAATCAATGTACAGAAATCTGTTCCATTTCTATACAGCAATAATGAAGCAGCAGAAAAAGGAAATCAAGGAATTGATCACATTTACAAATATGCCAAAAACTATATGATACTATATCATATAAACCTAATCATAGAGGTAAAAGATCTGTTGTCTGAAAACTATAGAGCACTTATGAAAGAAATGAAAGAGGACATAAAAAAATGGAAGAGCAGTGCCTGAGTGGCTCAGTTGTTAAGCATCCACATTCAGCTCAGGTCATGATCCCGGAGTCCCAGGATCGAGCCCCACATCAGGCTCCCTGCTCAGCCGGAAGCCTGCTTCTCCCTCTCCCTCTCCCCCTGTTTGTGTTCCCTCTCTAGCTGTGTTTCTCTCTGTCAAATAAATAAGTAAAATTAAAATTAAAAAAAGAAATGGAAGAAAAAAGTCTCATGCTCTTGGATTGGAAGAACAAACATTGTTAAAATGTCATGCTACCGAAAACAATCTACACATTTAATGCAATCCCTATCAAAATGCCACCAGCATTTTTCACAGAGCAGAAGAAAAAATCTTAAAATTTGTATGGACTCATAAAATTTGTATGGATTCATACCCTGAATCGCCAAAGCAATCCTGAAAAAGAAAAAGCAACGCTGCATGCATCACGATTCCGGACTTCAAGCTGTATTATGAGTCTATATATATTACAAATATATTACAAATGTATAATCATTGAGACAGTAGAGTACTGGCACAAAAAACAAACATATAGATGAATGGAACAGAACAGAAAACCCAGAAATGGATCTACAACTCTATAGTACCCTAATCTTGAACAAAGAAGGAAAGAATATCCAATGATAAAAAGACAGCCTCTTCAACAAATAGTATTGGGAAAACTAGATGGCAACATGCAAAAGAATGAGACTTCACTGTTTTATTTCACCATATACAAAAATAAATTCAAAATGGATGAAAGACTTAAATGAGAGGCAAGAACCCATTACATTCCTAGAGGATAATAGAGGTAGCAACTTCTTTGACCTTGGCCAATTTCTTACTAGACATATCTCCTTAGGCAAGAGAATCAAAGGCAAATATAAGCTATCAGGACTTCAAGATTAAGAGATTCTGCACAACAAAGGAAACAATCAACAAAACTAAAAACAAAACAATCAACAAAACTAAAACAATCAACAAAACTAAAAGGCTCAGTTGGTTAAGTGGCTGCCTTCAGCTCAGGTCATGATCCCGGATACCTGGGATTGAGTCCCAAATCGGTCTCCCTGCTCGGTGGGAGGCCTGTTTCTGTCTCTCTCACCCCCCCTGCTTGTGTTTTGTGTTCCCTCTCTGGCTGTGTTTCCCTCTGTCAAATAAATAAAATCTTAAAAAAAAAAACAAAATCAAAACTAAAAGGCAATGTATGGAATGGGAAAGTAGATCTGCAAATAAATTATTAGTTTCCAATATCTATAAAGAACTTATCACATTCAACACCCAAAAATAGATAATAATTTTATTTTTAACTTCTGCCCAGTTAAAAATGGGCAGAAGATCTGAACATTTTTCCAAAGAAGATGTAGAGATGGCTCAAAAAAAACATGAAAAGATGCTTAACATCACTCATCAGAAGGGAAATACAAATCAAAACCATGATGAGATGTCTCCTCACACCTGTCAGAATGGCTAAAATTAAAAACACAGTAAACAAGGAGTGTTCATGAGGATGTGGAAAAAGGGCAATCCCTTTGCAATGTTGGTGGGAATGCAAACTGGTGTGGCCACACTGGAAAACTATATTGAGTTTCCTCAAAAAGTTAAAATAAAACCCATCTATGACCCAGTAATTACACTACTAGGTATTTACCCAAAGGATACAAAAATACACATTCAAAGTGGCATATTCACCCTAATGCTTAAAAGCAGCATTATCGACAGTTGCCAAACTATAGAAAGAGCTCAAAAGTCCACAGACTGATAAATGGGTAAAGATGATGTGAGATATATACAATATATATCAATATATTATATGAACTATTACATATAATATTTTATACAATGGAATATTACGTAGCCATCAGAGAATGAAATCTTGCCATTTGCAATGACGTTGATGGAGCTGGAGCGTATCATGTTAAGCCCAATAAGTCAATCAGAGAAAGACAAATACCATATGATTTCACTCATATGTGGAATTTAAGAAACAAAACAGGTGAATATAAGGGAAGGTAAAAAAAGAGAATAGGGAAGCAAACTATAAGAGACTCCTAATGATAGACAACAACCTGAGGATTGATGGAGGGAGGTTGGGTCAATGATGATGAGTATTAAGGTGCTTATGATGAGTGCTGGGAGTTATATGTAAGCGATGAATCATGAAATTCTACACCTGAATTTAAATTTACTGCATATGTTAACTAGAACATAAGCAAAAACTTGAAAAGAGAAAAAAAAAAAGACTGTCAGTGTTTATTGTACACCTTTGTTATGACACCTGCATTCCAGACACATTATATAACCAACATAAGTACATACACATCAAATAAAAATATATCATTAGAAGTGTTTATATTTTTTGTAATCATAAAAAGCTGAAAAAATCCAAACACTCATCTAGTTTGAATTATTTAAAACTGTGATGTATCTGTATAATGGAATGCTATACAACAATGAAAAGTAACAGATGCTCTTGTTCTCTTTTGCTGTTGCATGGGGACACAGCAAAAATGTTGCTATCTATGAAAGTGCCTCACCAGAAACTTAATCAGGTGCACATTGATCTTGGACTCCTCAGCCTCTAGAACTGCGAGAAAATAAATGCCTGCTGGTTAAGCAACTAGTCTAGGATATTTTTATTAGGGCAGCATGAGAAGAATCATATATATTTTGGTCTTGAGGAGGATGCTGTTGTAACAACTAAAGTTGTGGAGGTGACTTTGTAAATGGGCAGAAACTGGAAGCATTTTGAGGTATACACTAGACATATATATGCTAAAGGCAATTCTAGTGAGATCTCAGATGAGGGACATGTTATCGGAAACTGAAAGAAAGGAAATCCTTGTAATAAAGCAGAAAATGATTTGACTTAATTGTGTTAGTAGTGTTTTATGGAAGGTAGGACTTACAAGTAATAAAATTGGATTTTTTACTGAGGATATTTGTAAGTACAGTTTTGAATGAGTGGCTCAGTTCCTCCTGAATGCTTACCAAAAAAAAAAAATGCAAAAGGAGAGAGATGATATGAAGAGAGAATTATTAAGCAGAAAAAATAGAACTTGAATATTTAGAAAATTTTCAGCTTGTTTTTCAAACTGCAAAAATTGAGAAAGCTTGCTCTGAAGAGAATATCAAGAATGTAGCAGAACAACCTTTTGACAAAGATATCATGAGTGCAACTCATTTACATAATCTGACATCTCATCAGAAATTAAGAATAGAGATGAGATTACACAAGTAGAGACACTGCCAGTATGAACATAATTAAACAGAAAAAAAAGCAGGATGGAATGAAGAAAGGCTGTTAGACTTCTTTAATTATACAAGGTGGGACCATGGAGCTATTTGCTTGTGAATGTGCTTTATCCTTAAAGCAAGGGGAAGAATGATCATTAAGGCAACTCAGAGATCATTAGGGATACTGCCTCAATTTCATCAGGTCCAAAGGCTGGTATAGCCCCACCAGCAGAATCCTGTGAACAGGACCATTGCAGAGAACTGAAGGGGTGGGACCTCAGCAGAGCAGAAGACGTGCTGCTGTCACCCCAGTGGCACTTGGGCAATTATGGAGATGGAGAGAGTCCAAAATCTGAAGGAGTAGGTTGGCAGGATGGAGACTAGAGAAAGAGTTACAGTTCAAGCCTAAAACCTGTTTGCCAGCAAAATTCCTTCTTGCTTGGTAGAGATCTGCATCAAACCAAATGGATTATTCTGGAGACTTAAGATCTAACGGACTTTATCCAAAGGACACAAAAGTGCTGATTTGAAGGGGCACATACACCCCAATGCTTATATCAACACAATCAATAATAGCCAAATAATGGAAAAAGCCTAAATGTCCATTGACTGATGAATGGATAAAAATGTGGTGTGTTAATGTGTGTGTGTGTGTGTGTGTGTGTGTGTGTGTGTAATGTATATATGTATACAATATATACATATTACTCAGCCAACAAAAAGAATTAAATCTTGTCATTGGCCATTCCATGGATGGAACTAGAGTGAATTATGGTAAGCAAAATAAGTCAGTCAGAGAAAGACATATATGACTTTACTCAAATGTATAATTTAAAAAACAAAACATATGAACATAGGGGAAGGAAAGGAAAATGTGATATGATAAAAACAGAAAGGGAGGCAAACATAAGAGTCTCTATAGTTAAGAAAAAAACCTGAGGGTTGCTGGAGAGGAGGTGAATGGGGGGATGAGTTAAGTGGGTGATAAGTATTAAAGAGGGCACTTGCTGGGATGAGCACTGGGTGAACCCAATGCTACACTGTATGTTAAATAACTTGAATTTAAATAAAATTCAAAAACAAAAGCATAAAAAAGATCTAATGGAATTCTATTATGAGATTCTGGACCTGCTTGGAAACAGCAATCTCTTTCTTCCTTCTGATTTCTCCCTTTTTGAATAGGAATCTTTATTTTATGCCTGTCCTGACATTTTATTTTGGAGGCACATAACATTTTTGGTTTCATAGGTTCAAAGCTAGAGTGGAAATTTACCTCAATCTCTCACCCATACCTGATTTAGATTATATTCATATGAGGCTGGACTTTGTTGATGCTGAAATGAGACCTTTATTGCTGTTGGGATTTGATGAAAGTATTCTGTATGCAATAAGAATCTGACTTTGGGGGACTAGGGATAGAATACTACAGACTGAATTGTGTCTCCCCAAATTTCATATGCTGAAGCCTTAACCTCCAATGTGACTGCTTTTGGGGATAGGACCTATCAGGAGGCAATTAAGATTAAATGAAGCCAGAGGGTGGTGCTGTGATCCAATAGAAGGAGACACCAAAGAATTCACTTTTTCTCTTTCAGTCATATAAAGACACAAGACAACAATTATCTGTAAACCAGGACAACAGCCTTGCTAGAAACTCAATCTGTCAGCACCTTGATCTTGGACTACTCAGCTTTCAGAAATTTGGGAAATAAATCTCTGTTATTTAAACTATCCAGTCTCTGGTATTTTGTTATGGAAATCTAAGCAGGCTAATACACATAATACACATAATAGCATATCTCCACCTTGTATGTACTGATACACCGATGACACTACAATATACCACCCCTGCATATGAAAATCTCTTATAGCGTACATGCTTGTGTTTAAAGCCAGAAAGTGAGATTTCCGTTATTATTTCTTGGGTACATGTTAGTTCTTTTCTAAAAACCTTAGTGCTTTAAATTTCCAGTCTAAATTTCTCTTGCGGTAATATTTTATATATGTTATGAGATAGATATCATCTTCCTATTTTGTGTTTAAGTTAGTTACCAGATTGACCTAACATCATTTATTGAGAAAAATATCTTCAATATTCTGAAGTATCATAGTTGTTACAAACCAAATACCCTTGTGTGGGGGGGTCTATTTCTGAACTCACTATTAAATTTTCTATAATTGCACCTATATGCACTGTTAATTACAGTAGCTTTGAAACATATTTTGATATCTGATAAAATTAATTCTTCCAATGCTGTCTCTCTCCTTCAAGGTTACCTGATTATATTTGGCTATTAGCATTTATATATGCATTTCAGGTCGACACTTGCAAGTTATACACATGCACACACAAGCATTTTGATTGAGTTTCTAATTCATAGACCAATTTCTAAATATTAAACTTCCTAAACTATTGAGTCTCCCACTCCTTTATCATGGAATATCTCTCTGTTTAGAACTTCCTAAATTTCTCTCAATCATAGTTTGATTTCTATGTATATATTTTTAGATGTATTCCTAGAATATTTCAAATATCCCCATTTCATTTAATTTTATGAATTCTTAAATTTCATTTATTACTATTCATTATAGAAATGTAAAGATACACTTGATTTTTGCATACTGACATTTTATACAGTGGCTTGAGTACCTTCACTAATTTGAAAAGTTCAATTATATTTAAAAATTTATACTGTCCTTTTTATAAATCATTTCCAATTAAAATACATTTCATTTCTGTACTCACCTCATTATATTAGCTAGGACCTGCGTAAAAATATAAATGAATAATAAAAATAAGAATAAATATAAATGCTGGTTGATGGCATTGTAGCCTTGTTCTTGGTTTTAGAGAGAAAGTTTGTATACTTAAACACTAAATATGACATGTACTTAAGTTTTTTAAAGAGATTCCCTCTGTCACTCAAATAAATTACTTTCTATTCTTAGTGTCCTAAGAATTTTATCACAAATTTATATTGTTTTATCAGAAAGTTATGGGCTTGGGGAGGTTATTTTATTTTTCTCCTTTAATGTAGTTATTTGCACTAATTGATTTTTAAATCATTCTTAGAAACTTTATTACAAGTGTTCTTAAATATTTCTGTGCATTACAGAATGGATATAACTTTCATTCACTGATATGATACTCTTCTAATCACAGCTTGCAGATAGTATTCTTCAAAACATATTTACTGCAAGTGTTCTCAAACAATTCTCTACATGCATTTCAGACTTGACATCACTTTACTAGTATAACAGGGTTCTAAATGCAGCATGCCAATTGTGTTATTAGAAATGCCTTAATTCAACAGCTCTTAATGCTAATCTACATGCATTACAGAATGAGCATAAGTTCTATGCACAATACTGTTCTCGATGCAGCTTGCATGCAAGATCTTAGAAAAATCTTTGTTAAAGCTGTTCTTAAAAAGTTTTCTCTATGCTTTACAGAAGAGCTGTGCATTTCTTTCACTGATATAACACTGTATTAAATGCAGCTTGCAGTTAATGTTCTGGGAAACATCTGTGTGTGTATGCTAATCAGCTCTTTTAAACAGAAATACACTTAATATATACCATGAGTTTCTAGCGAATAACATACTGCTTTGATATTTGTTTATGTTGCAAAACAAACACCACAATAAGTCTAGTTAACATCTATCAACACACATAGTTAAACTATCTTTTCTTGTTATGAGACGTTTTAAGACCTACTGTCTCTTTTTTTTTAAGATTTTATTTATTTATTAGGGCAGAGAGAGAGATCACAAGCAGGCAGAGAGGCAGGCAGAGAGAGAGGAAGCAGGCTCCCTGCCGAGCAGAGAGCCTGATGCGGGCCTTGATCCCAGGACCCTGAGATCATGACCTGAGCCTAAAGCAGAGGCTTTAACCCACTGAGCCACCCAGGCGCCCAAGACCTACTGTTTTACCAGCTTTCAAATATACAGTATAGTATTGCAGTATTATTAACTTTGGTCACCACCTTGTACATTACATCCCAGGACTTATTTACTTTATAACTGGAGGCTTGTACTTTTTGACCACCTTCACCCACTTTTCCCACTTCCCACCCCCTGCCTCTAGCAACTACCAACCTTCTCTCTGTATCTATGAACTTTTGAAAACTGACTTTCAGGGCACCTGGGTGGCTCAGTGGGTTAAAGCCTCTGTCTTTGGCTCAGGTCATGATCTCAGGGATCTAGGCCTGCATAGGGGTCTCTGCTTGGCAGGGAGCCTGCCTCCTCCTTTCTCTCTGCCTGCCTCTCTGCCTGCCTGTGATCTCTCTGTCTGTCAAATAAATAAGTAAAATCTTTTTAAAAACTGACTTTCAAATATAGATCTTAAATCATGAGAATTAACCCTTCTTTGCTGTTGTATATTACCCTTTTATAAATCATTGGACTTTATTTTTAATTTTCTATTAGTTTGAGTGAAAGTTGATGAGCAACAGGGGTCTGTAATGTTTCTTCTTACACATTTGATGGGATTTATTGTGAATGTATCTGGGCCTCGAGTTTTGTAAGAGGACTTTTAATTACATGACCTTACTTTTATAAACTGTGTTTTCTAGGAATTTTATCATTTCAATTACATTTTCATATTTAATGACCTAAAGTTGTTCATCGTATCTTTTTATAATCTCCTTAAAGTATATATGAACAGTAAGAATATCACTTCGTTTTTCACTTTTGATATTGGCTAGTTGAATAATCCCCTACCTTTTTTTATTTTGTTTTCACTGAGGCACACCAGAGGTTTATCCACACTGCCTTTTTTTTTAAGATTTTATTTATTTATTTGACAGAGAGCACAAGGAGGGGGAGTGGCAGGCAGAGGAGAGGGAGAAGCAGGCTTCCTGATGAGCAGGGAGCCAGGTGCAGGGCTCGATCCCAAGACCTTGGGATCATGACCTGAGCCAAAGACAGAGGCTTAACTGAGCCACCCAGGTGCCCCCACATTAATAATCTTATTAAAGTATCAACTTCTGGGTATTTTTGTTATATGTCTGTTTTTTTAAATTAATTTCTATTCTCCTTTTTGTTATTTTCTTCATCTATTTTTTTGTGAAATTTGTTGTTATCTTATTGCAATTACCCAAGGAGAGTGATTGTATCAGAAATAAATAGACTTCCTCGTTTTCTAGAATTTTTTCTAAGGAGCATTGATTTCTATGAAGCGAAAACAATTTTTTACATACAAACCTTTGTTTGTAATCAAATCATAGTACGTTCTGATTTACTTTGTGATTTTTGTCTTGGATTTTGGGTTATTTGGCAATTGGTTATTAATTCTCAATATAAAAATGATTTTCTAGTTATATTTTATTGTTTATTTCTGGCTCAAATTTCTTTTGGATTCAGGAAATATATTCTGAATTATTTCAATCCTTTGAAATTACTGAGGCATCCTTTAGACTCAGATGTTATTAATTGTCACAAATGCCTGGTGTGTAATTTTCACAGGCTTAATTTGATGGATATAGTGTGTTTATAGACATCCATTTGGCCCGTATATTAACTGCATATCAAAATCTCTAAACCTTGCAGATTTTTCACTCTTCAGCTTATCCAATAAATCACTCTTTAATGGCCAGAAATATTAATGTGCTTTCTTATGTGGTATGTGGCAGACAAATGACATTTTCTGGTCAGTTAGGTATGATTATTCACAATTCTCTTTAAAACTGCTTAAATGTTTTGGATGAGGAAAGGAGCAGGGTAAGAAACATGGGTAACAATGAGTATTTTTTTAAATTTTTATATTTAAAAAAATAAAAATCACTCCTCCAAGGAGCCAAAAGCTAGATGAATTCTGTCCTTTTTATCCCTATGGCTGTGGTTTGTAGGTCTGAGTGTATATCCATGGATCAGTGACTATTCCCTCTTCCAAAAACAGATAGAAACAATAGGACTCCAACATTACGACGTGATAGTCTCCCTCCCCTCCCTTTTTGTTGCCTTTTAAAAATTACTTTGAAACTTCTGGAAATGAAGCTGCTTCTCTCCTTACTGATGTATTTAAGGCTATAAATTTTGCCTGTAAGCATAGCTTTAGGTACAACCTAAATATTTTCATGTGCCATAATTTCACTGTTGTTCACGCGAAAGTATTTTCTTTGTGATTTCTTTCATTAATCTGTGGGTCATTTAGGATACATAGTGTTCCGTCTTGGGTTTGATCCCTCAAACCCTTACCACATTAGCTGTTTCCTAAGTACTTTAAGAACTTACTTCATGTATTTGTCCTGATTCTAGCATTGTTGTAGAGGGAAAGATTAGCTTTTTATAAGCTACTTAATCTGGCTAGAAATTGAAGTTTAAGTATGTTTTAGATTTGTAAAAAAGATCAATATGAAAGTAACAAGGTTCTGTTACCCATTTTTAAGTAGACACATACCTGAGTTCTTGGTACTTGTAGAAAGAATCCAAAAATTTCTTGAAATTTTCAGTGTTTGATTATGATATAGGTAATTCAGTGTAATTTTATCATCAGGAAATTTTATGATATAATTGAGTTGCTTGAGGAGCATTTGCTCCTTTTTTAAAAATCAGTATTGAAATATGGAAATAGAAAGGCATTTTTGAGTAACTTTCTTGTTATCTATTTGTTTATTCATGGTGACTAGACTTGGATTCCTCAAAACAACCCACTCAATCCCAGGATGAGCTAACAGTCCTGTCACACTCAGAATCCCATGACAATTTAAGTGATGAGGGGACAAAAGTACTGCATAAAGGTACCTAAAACTAAACTTTTTAAAAAAGATTTTATTTATTTGATAGAGAGAAACACAGCTATAAAGGGAACACAAGCAGGGGGAGTGAGAGAGGGAGAAGCAGGCTTCCTGCAGAGCAGGGAGCCCGATGTGGGACTTGAACCCAGGACTCCAGGATCATGACCTGAGCCAAAAGCAGTTGCTTAACCAACTGAGCCACCCAGGCACCCCAAAACTAAACTTTTAAAATTTTTTCCCTTAAATTTCATCTAGCTTTAAACATTGACTTTTTTTTTCACTTTATTGAAGTATAATTGATATATAAAACATGGCACACAATTAATGTATACAATTTGGTGAGTTTGAATTCTGAACTGCAGTTGGCAAAAACTGCCTCTGTAAATTTTAAAATAAAAGTATCAGTTTGCCTATCAGTGTGAGAAAATACATATTTATTCATTACCTCTCATGTGTCCAGAACCTCCAGGATCCTATAGGCATACTACTGTTGTATCCAGATAGCAGAAAATGTATTGATATGGTTAGAGACTTTAATTGAAGGATTCTTTGTTTTTTTTCTCATTTAAAATCAATTGTATTATATGGTGAGTAACATAACACAATAAAAAAGTCAATTAATTAACATATAGTGTGTTACTAGTGTCAGAAGTAGAGTTCAGTGATTCATCAGTTGCATGTAAAACCCAGTGCTCATTCCTTCAAGAGTCCTCCTTAATGCCCATCATCCAATTACCCCCCCATCTTCCCTTTTGCAACCCTCAGTTTGTTATCTGGAGCTAAGAATCTCTTATGGTTTGTCTCCTTCTCTGTCTTCTTTTACTTTTTAAAGTCACAAAACATGGAGATATCAAAGACTGTCCCTTGTAACAAGTATTGCTCAAATCATTTTACAAGAATTATCTCTTTTAATGCAACCAACCTATGAGCTAATCGCTCATATTATTATTGCTGTTTTATCTCTGTCACTTGTCAAATGAGGCAAAAAAGGGTGATTAATTTGTCCAAGATTAATCACTCAGATAGTTGTATACTCCAGATTTTAACCCTTGATGCCTGATTCCAGATCCTTGTTTAAATTCCCTTCTCCACAGTAGTACTTAAATATTGGACCTGAATAAGCTGTGTTTGCTGGAGGAAATTACTTTGAGACAATTCTGTGTCTTCTAAACATGGATATATCAGGTATATGCGGCTGAGCACAACAGGCCTGAGCTACTTGGAATATAAGTTTGTGGGGCCTCTTGATTTTTTTCTATCTGTCCCTACAGTCCACTTCTGAACAAGTTTCCCGTGTCTGAGGCTTTTGTTAGACTGCTTTGACTGTGCCTAACCCCTGCAGTGCTATAAACCACCTCCCCCCTTGTCATTCTGTGACCCAAATGCTTAGCATAGCCTGTTCAAGTGGAGCCATTGTTTTCATTCATTCTACTTGGATGTCCAAATCCTGACCCATGAGGAGCTCCTGCAATGCCCTGAAGACTGCTGTGTGCACAAGTTGGTCTCGGGTCCCAAGTCCTGAGGCCCTGCATGGGTTTCTGAGAAAAGAGCACTCAGCTGACCCAAATAACTAGAGGAATGATCAGATGTGTATTTCACAGACTGAAAACAGCAATGCTTAAAAATTAAAAAAAAAAGAAGAGAAAAAAAAGGAAAAATAGGAAAAAAACCACAAGAATATGGCAGAGAAAATTCTCTGAGAATATATATGTAACTGAAATGGGAAGTATTTGCTTATTCTTTCTACATGCATGGCCCCATTTCCAGTTATATGATCTCATATACTTAAAATCATACAATTTTAGTGCAATTTTAGTTTCCAGTAGCATATATGAAATACTTGCACTATAAAACTAGAAGATATATTTCACTATGAAATGGTAGGACATGAACAGAATTAGAAGCCACACAGGTAGTAGCCTAAAAACAAAGGCTGCCCCATGACAACTACACAGGCTTGGACAGGTAAGAAAACCTCTGCTCCCTCCTGTGTGAGGAGATGGTATGGTCAAATACTACTTAGAATTTCACTGTTCAATAGACTAGCTATTAGCTCAATGCAGCTATTTAAACCAAATTTAAAATTATTTTTAGTCCCTCAGTCAGTCTAGCCACATTTCAAGTGCTCAGGAGCCACAGAGGGCTTGGGGTGCCCGGTGGCTCTCGCAGCTGAGCTGCTAACTTTTGATTTAGCTGAGGTCATGATCTCAGGGTCATGGGATTCAGCCCAGCAGCGAAGCCTGCTTAAGATTCTTTTTCATCCTCTGTCTTTCTGCCCTTCCCCCAACTATGGTGTGCTCCCTGTCTGAAAGAAAGAAAGCAAGCGAAAAGAAAAAAAAAAATCCATGTGGGTCTAAGAGCTATTAAAATAAAATACTGGACAGCACATGCATGAAATAATTACAGAACATTCTATTGGACAGTGCTGGTATATAAAAAGTGGATCAAATATAAATTAAACACAGTGCTGTGAACATATTACCCTTTAACAAATAATAGCTTGATATTCAAGATTATTATGTTTGTGAATCTGTAAAAAGCCGGATATATAAACTCACTCTTTATGTTCTAAGTTGTTTTTTTTTCCTATGAAAATCTTTGGGGCTGTTAAAGGAATACCCATCAACCAATGCATTTATTAGAGGGAAAAAAATGCAAGTTAGACTTAGGGAGAACTGGCATCCCCAATACAAAGCTCAGTAAGTATACAAAAGAAAAAAAAATCAAAATCACCAACACTTCCTACATTCATGGAGGAAAACAGCAATATTCTCATAATTACCAAAATTAGAAAAAGTTTACCTTTTGAAAATATCGAGCTTAGCTTCTACAGCACAAGCAGAGTATCCCTGATTTCTTTAAAACTTCTTAAATAAAATATTATTTTAATTTCTTCAACTATTTAGTTTGACTTCTGGGATAGATAACTTATTATGTTGTTATAAATGTTATGAATTTCAAATGTTTAAATGTCATTTAACTTATATGGAAATACAACAGTTGGTATATTGTACTTCTTTCCAAAGTCCTCGCTAAATGTGCTTATTAAATCTAATGGTTTATCAATAATTTTTTTCTCAACTTTTTGCTGTCTCCTATTCTTTTACAATTATAACATCTTTTACTTCTTTGCTTGCCTTATGGCACTGACTAGAACTGACAACAATTTTGCCTATTTCATATGGAAAGCTTTACAATCTTTCATTCAGGGAATTATTTTTAATTACACATTTAATTTATGTAACAGGCCAGTATTTCTTTTTTTCTCCTCCTATTTTTAATAATAGATATGGCTCTAGAAATAAGACCATTTTGTATAAATTTTCACACTTAATCGCTAAACCTTGTTTCTGATATCCTCTCATGATTTCTCATGTCTGTTATTAATGAAATGATACCACTTTTAAAATTTCTGATATGAGGCTTCTTCATTTCTTCTTAATAAATTTAACTACAAATTTAGGTCTCAATAATCCATTTAAAGGATTACACTTGATTCATTACCCTTACTTCATGTTTGCTTTTTTTTTTCTTTATTAATTGCTTCAATCAGATTTCTGTGCTACTATTCAGACTTTCTCCCATTTTAAAATTTAAGCCATAGAGTCCAAGAAACTCATTGTGGCAAACAAAGTCCAGTAATATATAAAATGATAAGACATTATAATACAGAAAGATTTATTCCTGGGAAGAAAACATGGTAAATTAAATATTTGAAAACCCATCAGTGCAAGTAATCACATTAAGAGGATAAATGAAAAAAAAAAAACATAAGTAATTTCTCAGTGCACAAAACTACATAATAAAATTCTGTATACTTCCATGATAAGTACTCTTAGCAAGAGAAGCTTCTTTTTTTTTTTTTTAACTCATCTACTGAAATAAATTTGCAAAACAACAAAGAGTTCACAGAGAAAATTAAAACAGCACCACTTGTGAGCTGAATGGTATTGAACAAAGGCTGGGCTGTCACAATACCAGACAAACCTCCTTGAATGACCAAGGAACAAAGGGCCACCATGAGTTAAGCGAGTAAAAGAAAACAAAAGCCAGGGTCACACAGGGGGCAGAGCCTTATTATGCGTGTCAGGATTGTATGAAGCTGGCAGCTTCTGCACAGTGGGAAGGGAGAATTGGAAATCACTACAAAGACATCTGAAAGCACTGAAGTGGCCTCAGATTAGAAGCAGTCGCTGCTAATGCCTTGCCTGCAAAGAGCAATTCCAAAGTAAGCTTGTAAGAATTTACAGAATAAAGACCAAAAGAAATCATGTCTTTTCAACAAAAGCTTTCCACAGTGACAGCATAAGGCTAGGGAAAAAAGAAGAACAAATAAAACAAAAACTACACACACAAAGACCTGGAGTGAAATGGAGTGAACAGGGGAAAAAAAAAAAAAAAAGTCATGAATGAGCTGTGAATGAGCTGTTCCAACAGAAACAGTGACAGGGGGAGGATTATAATTTTTAAATTAGACATATATGAAAAAGCAATAAAATACAATGTGTCTGAGTGAATGCTGGAAGAGATTAAATAAAAACCTCAAAGTGTGATTACATCCTCCAGAGAAGCCGGTGAGCTAGAGGCATTGGGATCAGCCAGCTGGCGTTCGGAGGAGCAGGGGCAGAGGCGGGGGAAGGGGAGGGGCAGCCTCCACCGATGAGAACAAAGGACGTTACGAAACTGCCGAACACATTGCACAGACTGTACGGAATGAGTAAAGGACTGACGTTGCCCCCACAGGAAGTGTCCCCCGCTCCTGCCAGAGAGGAAGTAGGAACCCATAGTCACAGGAAGAGAGCAGGGGGAGAATGAAAAGTGATGCACACTTCACAGAAAAGAGACGCCGGTGCCGGAGCAGGTTCTCTGGACCTCAAGCCGAAAGGAAGAGACACCGGAGAGGTCCCAGCACCCTCTGGGGGCCCAGAAGGCATTATGGAAGATCCTGCAGCTCCCCTTGAAGCCTCTGAGGAACCTGAGGCAGGTGGGGAAGCCGAGGCAGCAGAGGAGGATGCAACTGGGCCATCCCTCCGCATGCGCCCGGTCTTAAGGCAATTTGCAGCTGCAGGCCCGGCCTCCCACCGTGTGTCGCGTCTGAGGCCTGCCCAGGCTTCAGGGGGAGGGGCTGGGCCCAGTCTCCTGCAAGGCCGGAGTGGCGGCAGCTGGACGAAGCAAGTTACCTGCAGGTATTATCTGCATGGGATTTGCAAGGAGGGGGAGAACTGTCGTTACTCTCATGACCTCTCAGGCCGGCAGGTGGCCAGGGAGGGCCATGGTTCTGCAGACCAAGGCCCTAGCATGGCTGCACATACTGAGACCCTGCCTCAGGAAGTGGCGGAAGCCCCCCTTGCTGCATCCTCCTGCTCCTTGCCTGCGATTGGCTTGGCTGCTGAAGGGGGTTCCTTTGAAGCTGGGAGAGACAATGCAGGCCTTGAAGCTGCTGGAGGAGCAGGTGTGGAAGGCTGGGAGAATGCCATTGAGTTTGTTCCTGGGCAACCCTACTGGGGCCGCACAGTCCCTTTTGTTCCCAGCGCTCCTCTACAGAGCTCAGAGACTGAGAGAGAACAGATTGCAGTGGGCAGGGGGGCGCCGCTTTGCCGGGATGCTGCCATGGGGCAGTGCTTTCGTGGGGAGAGCTGCATGTATCTCCATGGAGAGATATGCGATATGTGTGGGTTTCAGATCTTGCATCCTGCGGATGCTGTGCAGAGGGCAGACCATATAAAGGCTTGCATTGAAGCACATGAGAAGGATATGGAACTCTCGTTTGCAGTGCAGCGAAGTATGGACAAAGTGTGTGGCATCTGCATGGAGGTTGTCTATGAGAAAGCCAACCCCGGTGACTCTCGCTTTGGCATCCTCTCCAACTGCAACCACACCTACTGTCTTAAGTGTATCCGCAGGTGGAGGACTGACAAACAGTTTGGCAACAGGATCGTCAAGTCCTGTCCACAGTGCCGGGTCACCTCCAACTTTGTCATTCCCAGTGAGTTCTGGGTGGAGGAGGAGGAAGAGAAGCAGAAACTTATTCAGCAGTACAAGGAGGCAATGAGAAACAAGACTTGCAGGTATTTTGCTGAAAGCAGGGGTCTCTGCCCATTTGGAGAGAACTGTTTTTACCAGCATGCAGACCCTGAGGGCCGGGGAGAGGATCCTCAGAGGCAGGGTGCTGGGGAATCCGGTGGTCACTGCAGTCAACAGGTGGGAGAGGGTGAGATGCCCTTTAAAAGTGGTAAAAAAGAGCTTATCATGCTTCGGCTGGCCAATCTGTTGTTTAAGTGTTTTCTTTCACTGGCAGATGATGAGCTTTCTTTCTCAGAGGACCAGTGGGACTTGCTTCATTATGAGCTGGAATTTTTTTTTCAGTTTGAATCTGTGGCATTATACTGTGGCATGTGGTCTGGTGTGCTAAGGCTCTGCCATCCGCTGTTGCTTGTTTTCTGTTTGTAGACACATCTATCATTCTCAAAGGCTGTTGAAGCCATTTTTTTAAAGCATCCCTCTCTGTTTTCTTGTCCACCCCCATTTCAAAGTTATGGTGCTTTACTGTGGTGAACTGTAACAAAAAGTCCTTAAAGTTATTGTTTGATGAAATAAATATTACTGTAGTTTATGGTTTATTTTGTCATCTCTGTTTTCAACAGGATTGACTCAGTTCTAGTCTAGTGTTTACAGAATTTCCACACTCATTTTGAAGTCCCTCAAGAATAAATGTGACAGGGTGAAGGGAGAAGTCTTAACTGAACAAGGAGCTTTTTGCTACTACAGCCTTAAGAAATGGACCCTCGCAGGGCCTTTGTGGTACAACTGCTCATCTTTGTTGTTTACATGTCTGTTCCTTCCCTCATTCCGGTACAAGTGTACTCTTAAACATGTGGTTACCTTGTGGTTTTGTGTTTTACTTGACCAGAACCAGGTGTGTATGTTTACATGTTTTTATCCTGTTAAGCTTGATGTGAAATTATATATGAAAGTATATATTTAATAATTATGTATATGCATATGTGTATGTAAAAGTTATGTAATTGAATATATGTATAAAAGATATACCATGGTATGGTATCTAGTAGAGCTGGAAGCTGAAAGTGAAAAGATAATAGGGTTTGCTGTCATATTGAGTGTGAGGTGTGTAAATAATCATCCTGTCCGTTTCACAGGCTCAGTGGTTAGCATCTAATGAAAACAGATATTCGAGTGGCTCTGGTCAGTTGTAGAAGACACAGATAAAGGATTTAATTCCTGTGATGGCATTGATAACTCACTGTGCTATTATGTGTACAGAAATGTGTGTTTCCATGCAGTTTAGCACAGTATCATTATTCTTTATAACAGCACAGTCAATCCTGAACTCAGATAAACAGTTCTTTGTATTCAGTATTTTGTGTTATCTCTAGACATTAAAAAAACGGATTTTGACAAAAGTTTTTAACATACAAGTGACAAGATCATAGAAGAAAATAGAATAACAAAAGCATTGAAACCAATCATAATGTAAGAATGGAAAAATAAGAAAGTGAAATATATAAAGGGACAGAAACTAAATACAATAGTGGTACAGGAATATTATAACACAGTTACACTATCAGATTAAATGGATATGGCTTAAAAACTAAAACTCCAAGATCATCAAACCTGATTAAAATTAAAATGAAACTGTATGCTATTTAAAGCTACGACATAAGAATTGAGAAACATTATAAGTGATAGAATGAAAAAATTAAATAGCGTTGCTGCAACTTCTGCGATAGATGAAGTTGATATTTAGGATAAACACATTGCTGGAGATAAAAAAGGTTAGTATATAAATATTAAATTATAATTTACCTGGAAGATAGAACTATTCCAATTTTGTATTCATTTAATAACACAGCATCGGTTATACAAATAAATAATCAATAAGGAAAATACAGTATTTAAGTGGACAGTTTTCATGCATCTTTTCATTAACTGAACAAGCAAATGAAGTGAATTGAGCAGCACAATGCTAACGATTTATCTGATATAAAATGTGTAATATTCTGTATGCATTAACTGCAGAACATTCTCCTTTTGGCTAAGAGAAGAAAATAGGCCAGATGCATGAGTTCCAGGAGATCCAGACTTCCTGACTATTCAGCAAAGGCAGAGTACATTTACAGAGTTTGTGCCATGCACTTAGCACTCTCGAAAGCACTAATTTAATTCTCAGACGAATCTTATGAAGTACTTTCTATAATTTTTCTCTTAATCCTAATGAGGTAAATAGGTAGAAAGTTTAAATTACTTGTCCATGTAGCTATGACCCATAGGTAAAAATTAGTGGAACCACAAATGGAAGTCAGTGGTATATTTGCAGAACACAGGCACCATGCTTCCTCTTCCCTCACCTCCATGCCCAGGATCACCTGGGCCAGCTGAATATTGTTAATGGTAACCTGTTTGCGGTCTTTAAGTATGGATGGTTCAGCCACATGGGACAGAGATGGACATAAATAAGCTCCTAAGAGAATATGGGGGCTGTGTGGCTTTGTCTTTTGGCTTACAGATTCAGAATTACTTAGTAAAAATTTCCCAATTTTTACACTGCCTCTCCCTTCTTACAGGATTCCTGATTTTATCAGTAAGTACTTCAACTGGTGTTGTTGCCGTATTTTTTCCATACTGATTTCACTTACCAAAGAATTCACCATACAAGAGGCCATGAATGCCTCACTATTACTTATACAGGGTGAGAGATTCCAAACAAAATTCAAACATGCTGGGACCCCTGAGGCTACCCCAGTCATGCAAGGGAAGGAGGGCTCAGTTGATCAAACAACCAAAGAAAAGGACCAGATGTGTCTCTCTCAAAAAGACTGTATTGACACCAAAGTCTCATGAGCTTTGAATAATGGCTAAGCTGCTATTAAGGAGAAGGTTTCTTGTTGTTGTTGGTTTGTTTGTTTTTTGTTTTCGTTTTTGTTTTTTGAAGGAGGAGTTTTTAAGCTGTGCTTGGAAAGCTTTGAAAACTTTGTCCTAATCTACACTGCCTAATGTTCTGAAATAGCATGTTTTTATCCAAATAGCATCTTGTAACAATCATAATAAAATTCAGGAGATACAGTGGAACAAAAATTGGCAGAAGATGAAGTGATTTTGGTGACAATGAATAGAATTAGAATCCTGACTCCACTTCTTACCAGCCCTGAAGTCTGGAATGAGTTACTTAAATTTTCTGTACCTCAGTTTTTTTAATGTGAGAAGTGGGTACAGCACCACCTATTTTGGAGGGTTTGTATGATGATCAGATATAATCTGGACAAAGAACTTGAAACATAGGTGGTATTTGTAAAGTGTCATGTGTAAAAGTAGGATTTATATGTGCTGTGACCTCAGAAGAGCTTGTGCAAGAATTAATACTCCACAAAGTTTTTCTCTTTGAGAATCTTTGGAACTTGTGTTAAAGTAACATTACTATTTTATGACTTTTTGTAACATGGGAGCACATTAACTTTATTGTCATAATTTCAAAAATATTAAGTAATTTTTCAACAAAAATAATTCAGTTAAAACTAAAAATGTGCTATTTAATTCTTGAAATATAGTAAGCAGCAACAAAAATATGTATTATTTGTGATGAATGTCTATATGAGTAAAAAATAAATAAAATAATTTAAAAAAATGGGATTTTCTGTTCCCTCATCAGCTCATTAGGAGGTCAAATAAAGGGATATCGCTGCCACCAGGTCTGGGAAAAGTGTTCCAGGGCCTGTTTATGAGGACAGCTGGGCTACTCCTGCTGCAGTCAGAAACAAAGGAGCTCTTGCCACACAGAAGTTTGCTTTGTGAGTGATTCAGGGTGTGTGAACTGGGATTCTAAGAAACATGCTAACATTTTATCTAGTAAGGAAGGATTATCTAGTGTTTCTTCCCCTCTAACATGGAAATCACTTTGTCTCACATGCCATTAAATTCATTTCAAGAACTTAAAGGAAAACATTTCCAGCCCATAGTTGGCAACCAAAGCTTTTTTATTTTGCACTTTTGTAAACATCTTGAGGGTGTGTTTTTTTCACTGTAGATGCTGAACCTCTCAACCTCAGTATAATGGAGTTGGTGTGGGGATGGGTAGAGGGAGTCTTGGAAAATAACTCGGCACTAGAGCAAAAAAGTAAATCAATGCATGTAAGGATTTTTGCCATAAAAATGTATAGCATATCACATTTTCCAGTGATGTATGGACACTAACAAAAAATAACTATCAGGGGGAGTCTGAGTTGCTCACTTGGTTGAACATCTACCTTCAGCTCAGGTCATGATCCCAGGGTCCTGGAATCGAGCCCTGCATTGGGCTCCTTGCTTGGTGGGGAGCCTACTCATGTGCTCTCTTTCTTTCTTTCTCTCTCTTTCTGACAAATAAATAAATAATCTAAAAAAAAACTATCAGATCATAATGAAACTGTCAATTACATGAGAAATTATTCTGGCAATATTCTCCTATGTCAATACAAGAAAATTAGCCACTACCAGGTGAAGCTTTTATATATTTCTTTTAAAATAATTTGATGAAAGAATGAATTCAAAATAATATAGGACATACAAGAGTAAAAAGTTATACTATAATTTATAAGATGGCAGTGAATCTCTGCTCAGAATAGAACTTATTTTTAAATATATACATTGTCTAGAAAGACAAATCACAAATAGGTATTCAAATCTGTATATTTTAAAGAAATTGCAACATAGAGGTAAGCAGAAAGAATTAAGAATAACAGGAAAAGGAAGGGAAAGATGAAGGGGGGCAGTCAGAGGGGGAGATGAACCGTAGGAGACTGTGGACTCCAAGAAACAAACAGGGTCTTAGAGGGAAGGGGGTTCAGGGGATGGGTGAGTCTTGTGATTTGTATTAAGGAGGACATGGAATGCATGGAGCACTGGGTGTTCTCTGCAAACAACAAATCATGGAACACTACGTCAAAAACTAATTATGTACTGTATCGTAACTAACATAATAAAAAATAAAATATATCCAATAAAACATAAAAAGAATGGTTAAAGCAAAAATTAGTGGGTCAGGAAATAGAAATATAAAAATCAAAACTACCCTGATGATTACTAATGTTAAGTATATATTTTCTTATGTCTGTTAGCCACCTGTATGTCTTCTTTGGAAAAAATGTCTGTTCATATCTTCTGCCCATTTTTAATTCAATTATTCCTTTTAAGTGTTGAGTTTTATAAGTTATTAATATCTTTTGATACTCATCGTTTATCACATATGCCATTTGCAAATATCACTCCCATTCTGTAGGTTGCCTTTTAGTTTTATTGATTGTTTCCTTCACTGTATAGATGCTTATTTATTTTAATTTTTTAAAAGATTTTATTTATTTATTTGACACAGGGAGACAGTGAGCACAAGCAGGGGGAATGGCAGGCAGAGGGAGAGGGAGAAGCATGCTCCCCATTGATCAGGGACTCTGATGCAGGACTCGATCCCAGGACCCTAGGATCATGACCTGAGCTGAAGCTAGATGCTTAACAAACTGAGTCACCCAGTCACCCAGCGGCTTTTTATTTTGATGAAGTCCCAATCATTTATTTTTGCTTTTGCTTCCCTTGCTTCAGGAGACATCTAGTAAGAAATTGCTATAGGTGATGTCAAAGAGTTACTCCCTGTATTCTTATTTAGGATTTTTATGATTTCAGGTCTCATGTCTAGGTCTTTAATTCCATTTTGAATTTATTTATTTATTTAGTATGGTATAGGAAAGTGACCCAGTTTCATTCTGCCTGTTGTCCAGTTTTACTAACACCAATTGTTGAAGAAACTTTTTTTCCTTTGGATATTCTTTCCTGTTTTGTCAAATATTAATTGACCAGATAGTTGTAGGTCCATTTCTGGGTTTTCCATTCTGTTCTACTGTTTCTGTTTCAGTCTGTTTCTGTGCCAGTGCCATACTGTTTTGATCTCTTGTAATATAACTTGAAGTCTGGGATTGTGATGCCTCCAGCTTTGCTTTTCTTTTTCAATATTTCTTTGGCTTTTGGGGGCCTTTTTTGGTTCCACATAAATTTTAGGATAGTTTGTTCTAGCTCTGTGAAGAAAGCTATTGGTGTTTTGATAGGGATTGCATTACATCTATAGATTGCCATGGGTAGTGTATTTCCACTTTTTTTAGTCTATGCAGAAAAACACATAACTAAGTAAATAAAGGAGATGAATGAAGAAGTTAAATAACAAAGTAAAATATTAAATATTAAGACTGATTTGAGTTTTTGAAAACAATTTATAAAATAAGCCATTATCTAAATTAAGAAAATGAGGAAAAATAGGAGCAAAAATCACATACAGAATCACACACATTTACAATAACACACATGCATACACTTACCCAATAGGAAGAATTCACCACAATATGAGATCCTTGTAAAGATATAAGAAAAAAAAAACATTTAATCAGATGCTAATTAATTGCAATACCTGAGAGAAATTGATAATTTTCTAGGCAAATATAATTAAGCATTGACTACAAAATACATTAAAATGTAACCTGTCATTTATCATATCCAAAAAATATAGTGTGCAATTTAACCTAAAAAAATTCACAAAACCTTCAAAGAACAAATAACTTCAGTGCTATTTTACACAATTCAAAAATTATAAAAAGAAAAAAAGGTCCTTTACATGATTTTATTTTCTGTTTTGTTCTTTTTTCCTGCTTTACTGAGATATAATTGGCATATAACATTGTATAAGTGTAAGGTGTAAAATGTAGTTATTTGATGTAACTGTATATTGCAAAATGATGGCAACAAGTTTAGTTAACATTCCTCCTTTCTCCTATGATCAAGAACTTTAAAAATCTACTCTTAACGACTTTGAAGTATACAATACACTATCATTAACTTTAGCCACCATGCTGGGTTATTTTTCTTTTACTTTTTTTTTTTTTAGATTTGTATGAATGAGATCATACAGTGTTTTTCTCTAATTTTTTTCACATATCATAATTATCATAATGCCTCAGGGATCATTCACATTATTTCACATGGCAGGATTTACTTTTGTTTTATGCTGAACTAATATTTCATTTTATGATAAAATGGTTATGCTAAGTATAGCCAAGGTAGTACACACACATACACACATACACACGATCAAGATTATAAAAAATGAAAAGTGCAGAAAAAATTAGTAAAAAAACACAAGAAAGTATTTCAGCATTTTTTATCCTTTAAATAAGTCAAAGAGAAGTAGTCATGTAATCATGTCCATTAATCAGGCAAAAATAAGTAGATCCCCTCTCTTCACTGACAGTTAATGTTATAATTGATCCTCTAAGAATACAGGGTTAGGGGTGCCATGCCCCCTTTCTGTGAAGTGATAAATCTGCATGTGACTTTTTTTTTTCAGTGTTTCCAAGATTCATTGCTTATGCACCACACCCAGTGCTCCATTCAATACAAGCCCTCCTTGATACCTACCACCAGGCTCACCTATTCCTCCACCCTTCTCCCTTCCAAAGACATGTTTCTTTCTCAGAGTCCACAGTCTCTCAGGCTTCATCTTCCCCTCCGATTTACTCCCAATTTGCTTTTCCTTTCCTTCTCCAACGTCCTTCGTGTTAATCCTTATGCTCCGTAAGTAAGTGAAACCATATGATAATTAACTTTCTCTGCTTGGCTTATTTCATTCACTATAATCTCCTCCAGTCCTGTCCATGTTGATACAAAAGTTGGGTATTCATCCTTTTTGATGGCTGGATAATATTCCATTATACAATGGACCATATCTTCTTTATCCATTTGTCTGTTGAAGTGCATCCTGGCTCTTTCCACAGTTTCGTGATTGTGGCTACTGCTGCTATGAACATTGGGGTACATACGGCTCTTCTTTTCACTACATCTGTATCTTTGGGATAAATATCTAGAAGAGCAATTTCCAGTTCTTGGGGTAGCTCTATTTTTAACTTTTTGGGGAATCTCCACACTGTTTTCCAAAGTGGCTGCACCAACTTGTATTCTTACCAACAGTGCAAGAGGGTTCCCCTTTCTCCAAAGCCTCTCCAACAGTTGTTGTTTCCTGTTCTGTTAATTTTGGCCATTCTGTCTGGTGTAAGGTGGTATCTCAGTGTGGTTTGATTTGAATTTCCCTGATGGCTAATGATAATGAACATTTTTTTCTTGTGTCTGTTAGTCATTTATATGTCTTCTTTTGAGAAGTGTCTGGGTCTTCTGCCCATTTTTTGATGTGATCATCTTTTGGGGGGGGATTGTTGAATTTGAAGCATTCTTTGTAGATCTTTGATCTCAGCCCTTTGTCTGTAATGTCATTTGTAAATATCTCTCATTCCATGCATTGCCTCTTTGTTTTGTTGACTGTTTCCTTTGATGTGCAGAAGCTCTTAATTTGTTTTTGTTTTTTTTTTTTGAATCAGAAAAAGTATTCACAATCTCACACTCAGATGCCTAGCATTATAATTAGGTCTGACTTCTTTTTTTTCTTTCCTTTTTTTTTTTATGAAGTCCCAAAAGTTCATTTTTACTTTTGTTCCCTTTGCCTTTGGAAACATGTCTTGAAAGAAGTTGCTGTGGCTTATGTCAAAGAGGTTACTGCCTGTGTTCTCCTCTAGGATTTTGATAGATTCCTGCCTTACATTGAGGTCGTTCATCCATTTTGGGTTTATCTTTGTGTAAGGTATAAGAGAATGGTTGAGTTTCATTTTCCTACATAGCTGTCCGATTTTCCCAGCACCATTCACTGAAGAGACTGTCTTTTTTTCCACTGGATACTTTTTCCTGCTTTGTCAAAGATAATTTGACTATAGAGTTGAGGTCTGTATCTAGTATATCTGATCATAGAGTAGAGGTCCATATTTGGACTCCCTGCTCTGTTCCACTTGTCTCTGTGTCCGTTTTTGTGCCAATAACTTTTGACTCCCAAAAAACTTGACTAGTAAAAGCCTACTGTTTACCAGAAGCCTTACCAATAATATAAACAGTTGATTAGCACATATCTCATATGTTATATGTATTATATACCATATTCTTAGAATAAAATAACCTGGAGAAAAAATGTCATTAGGGAAGTTGTAAGGAAGAGAAAATACATTTACAATACTGAATTGTGTTTTTAAAAAATTCCTCATATAAGTGGGCCTGCACCATTCAAACCTGTGTTGTTCAAGGATTAGCTGTATTTTGATAATCAATGGAATTGCATATAAAACCAAAAAAAGAAGATACACAATCTTTGAATAAAAATATAAATTTATTTCTCTGAGCATATGATACAATATTGTATGTTGAAAATCCAAAACTGTCCAGAAAATTTCAAAAGATAAAAATCAGTAAGGTGCTTAGAAAAAAAAATATGTTTCATGTATAGAACAACAACCATATAGACAATGTAATAAAGACATCTTTTTAATGGAAACTAATTTTAAGTAGGTAGGGATAAACAAATCTGAAAAAAAGTTGCAAAATAAAAGAAAGAAAATCTACTTAAACACAAGAAGTAATCTGAAAAAGTACTTGGATAAATGAAAATGTGTGCCACAGAATTTTATAGGGTGCAAACACTACTGTGGCATTTAACTTAATTTATGGAGTTAACAAAATCTTAGTAATGTACTGCTTTGCACTAAATTTTTGTGTCCCTTCAAATTCATATATTGAAGCCTTAATCTCCTGTGTAATGGTATTTGGAATTGGGGCCTTTCTGAGTTAATTTGATCATAAGGTTGGAGCCCTCAAAAGTAGCATTATGTCCTTATGAGAAGAGATGAGAGAGAAAATCTGTCTGTCTCCACAGTATGAGAGTATAGCTAGAAGATAGCCATGTGCAAACCAGAAAGAAGGCTCTCGCCAAGAACCCAACCAACCATGCTGGATGATGTTGGACTTTCAGCTTCCAGAACTGTGAGCAATACATGTTTGTTGTTTAAGCCACCCAATCTGATATTCTACTACAGTAGCTCGAACTAAGACAGAAGTTGGTACCCAAACAACGATCAGATGCTGAAATATATGGAAGTAGTTTTGGAACTGGTAATAGGTAGAGGCTGGAAGAGTTTTGAGGTACATGTTAGAAAAACAATATTGCTGTGAAGAGAATTTTGATAGTAACTCTGGTGAAAGTTCATAAAGGAAAGAGGAGAGCTGTAGGGTAATCTCTATGTCCTTGGATAAGACCTACACACATAATGTTGGTAGGTACAAGGGTGGTAATGGCCATTCTGTGAGGTTTCAGATGGAAATAAGGAATATGTATTTGGACAGTGGAGAAAATGTAATTTATAGAGTGGAAAATAATTTGGCTGAATTTTGTTTATGTAAGAATTTAGAAGTGACAAAGTGGATATTAACTGAGGAAATTTGTAAGCAAATTGTTGAAGGGGCACCTTGGCTCCTTCTGTTTACATATAGCAAAATGTGAGAAGAGAAAAATAGGTGAAGACAGAATTGTTAAGAAAAAAGGAACAGAAAATAAAGATTTGGAAAATTACCAGCCTGTCCATATTACAAAAATAAGGAAGTGTGTTTAGAAGAGAAAATTAAAGGTGTGGCAGATCAGCTATATAATGACAAGATAAGTGTGAGAGTGAAACACGGACCTAATCAGCTTCCTCAGTAGGAACACTGCCAATCTGAGCTTCAGGGAACAGAGAGATGAGACAGAATGAAAGAAGGCTGTCAGAATTTTTGGATTTTATAAGGCAGCACTCTAAGAGCTGTTTAGCTCAACATGCCCTCTATTCTTCAAGACAAGAGAAGAATGACCCCAAAGGTCATTCAGATATCATCATGGCTGCCTCCTCAGTTTCAAGAGAGGGAGCCATTACCTTGGTTTCAACAGGTCATACAGCCTCTGCCAAATCTGTGGGACTGGGGTTGCTCAGAACATTGTGGACCCGATCCCTACTTAGCCAAGCCCTGGGTGTTTGATCCCTGCCTAACAGAGCTTCAGGGAGAGGACCACTGCCCCACTGGGTCCAGAAAACAGGGCATAGAGACAAAGATTATTATTCTCAAGCCCTAAGATACAGAGTTTGCCTTGTTAGATTTGGGACTTGTTTGAGATCTGTCACCCTCTCCTTCTTTCCTATTTCTAACTTTTGAAATAAGAATGTTTATCCTATGCCTGCCCCACCATTGTACTTTGGAAGCACACTTGTTTCACTTTATAAGTTCACAGTTGGATAGTAATCGAGCCTCAGAATAAATAGTACCTCGAGTTTCATTCATATCAGAATTAGATGATATTTAGATGAAATATTGGAATTTTGATCTTAGAGTTGATTATGGATGAATTAATATCTTAGAGGCTGCTGGATAGAGTGAATTTAGTTTGCATGTGAGAATTTCAGCTGGAGGCAGAATGCTCCATACTGAATATTTGTATTCCCCCAAAATTTGTATATTAAAAACCTAAACTCCATTGTGATGGTGTTTTCAGGTGGGACCACTGGGAGGTAATTTGGAAGTGAGAATATGAGGACACAGGTAAAAGGTGGCCATCTTCAAACCAGAAAGAGGGCCCTCACAAAGAACCCTACCATGTTAGTGCAGCCAGTCTCAGATGCCCAGCCTCCAAAACAGTTAAAAACAAATGTTTGTTTTCATTTGTTTGTTTAACCTACCCAATCTGTGATATTCTGTTAGAGTATCCCAAACAGAGTAAGACAAGTAAAAATAGTTCATATATAGCTGACAAAATAAATACATACATAAATACACACATACATAAAACCATTGTGAAAGCATTCATGAAGAAATGCCAGTAGAACTTGAACGTTTTAGAACTGAAAAATAGCCAGTCTTGAACCGTACCAGATCTTTTTTTTTTTTTTTTTTTTTATTGTTACTAAATTTTTTTTTCCAGTGTTTCAAGATTCATTCCCCATTCCCCACACCCAGTGCTCCCCGCTTTAGGTGTCCCCAGTACCCACCACCAGGCTCTC